>JAPYZR010007016.1:0-12829 GCA_030522945.1 Trichopria nigra
GGGCGCGGGGGCCACAAAAGTCTTTGCTGGGGATTTGCGAATTTTTTACGAGAATACATTTAAGCTCCGGTCGGATTTTTTTTTTTTTTTTTTACTCACTCGGGAAACTCGTTGTCGATGATAATGGCAATTGTTAAAAATCCATTTTAACTTAACAGACAATTTTGTATTATTATTATTTTATTTTTAATGGGATTTTTCCTTTAAAAAATGGTAGATGTACATTTTTTAAAATGAAATTTATAAAAAAAATGCCTAGGAGTAATACGTTCTTACAATTCATCAAGGAATACACCAACTTTATTTCAGACATTTTTGTCGGAAATATAAAAAAATTATTTCGTAATTTTTTAAAAATTTAATAAAATTCAGGAAAATTCTAAAAAAAAAAAAAATCCCGATAATATGTTTATGAAAACATTTTAATTTATGATTTAATTGATGAAAATTAAAAGTATTTTTTCAAATTCAAACTCACACTTTCCTGCGATTTTTGAGACTTACGTGGTTCAATATCGTCGCTACTAAAATTGACCAGCTAAGAAATGAAACTTGACATTTGGTCAAGCTCTATTTAAATATTGTCAAAGGAAGTATCGATTTAAATGTCGTAAATGCGAAATAGTTGGTATTTACGTACGTAAGTACGCTGTTACAGAATCACCTCTCGTTCCCCATTGACCCTTATCTGGGCGCTAATCTACTTACAACGCGCCCACCTAACAACGACCCATTACAAGTAGGGTGGAACGTAATGCGCTTCTAGATGGTAGAAAAACTGCTTTGCCACGAAACCGTAAACGACGTTAAAACCAACCCCGATTTCTACTCAAGAAGCCTCCCCCCTCCTCTCCTCTACGGCATTGTTTCTTTCTCTCTCTCTCTCTCTCTCTCTCTCTCTCTCTCTCTCTCTCTTTCTCTGTTCGGGTCTCTCTTATCGTTCGCTTCTTTTTTTATTGTCATTCGCCGTTTGTCACATTTTCACTTTCTTAGCGCAAATTGGAAACTACCGATTGGAGATTACCGATGTGAAAGTACTGCACGCGGGAGAATTCAGACTTTCATATTCAATTAATTTCATAAGTTCAATCATTAATGAAGTAGTCGTATAGTGTAATAAATGATGTGAGAATGTCAACGATGAGACGGATCGTCAGTTTATTACGTATTCCTTTAACCAATTAATGTCTTAATAAAACTCTCAAAATTTCTTGGAGTGAAGTTTCACTCCACAAAGAGTGATAATTGAGCTACTCTTGTAAAGGAGTGAAATTTCACTCCTAAAGAGTGACATTTCACTCTGTTTAGAGTGTAGATTTTTGGACTCACTCCAATGTAGAGTGAAAATTTATATTTTCGAAGAGTAGCTAAATGTTCACTCTTGAAGAGTGAAATTTCACTCTATGAATTACAGAGGATGTTTTAAGCCCATTCATTTTAATGATTAGTCCGATTATTTTCTTATACGTTTTTGGGTGCGTTGTACATGACACGACCATTGAACAATATTTATATTGTTTTTTGGAAACTTAAATAAAAAATAAGTTTTTATGTGATTCGTTTTTTTAACAAAATGACCGATTATTTCCGAAAAAAAATTTTATTTTGTTATACTTAAAATGGTACAAAATGATACCAATTTCGTGATATACACTATCATACCAATTTCTTCGAGAAATAGAAAATTCTTCAAAATTTTGTAGACCAATTTTCTTTGTCTGCGCCATTTTGAATTGTGCAAATCTGACAAAAGATTTGTAATGACCGACATAAAAATCGGTTGCTCGTACATTACTGTGAATACTAGAGCAAGAGTAAACCATTTGAAGGGGAAGCTAAAGCCGCTCGATCGATAATGTCAATTCCTAACCTATCCTAAAATTTTCAAATCAAACGGAAACAAAGATATACTTTTGAATCCAAAGTTGTTTTAGCTCGCTTTTACGTATTTTTTACGAGTGTACGTCAATGTTCAGCGAAATCGGTTCAGAATTGTAAAAGTGTAATTTCAATCGCGTTTTTTTTTTTTTAATGTCGTTATCACGTCGTAAAGTTATCTCAAAAACATATAAAAAAAATTGTTCTCAAGTCGAACGGATCGTTTCATTAAAGTTAATGGGTTCACAAACAATAACATCTTTTGTGATTCATGAATTAATTATTCACACTTTATAAAAAAATGTAGATTTTTTCATCCTATAGCGAAGCAAAGTTACGTTACTTTAGGTGCCTGGTTCTATCTGGAGGCAAAAGTCGCTCTTTGCGTCCTCCCTGTCGTTTCTTCTTTATTGACAAAATGCACCAAGTGATATGATTGAATTAATAGGAAACTGTTTTTTTTTTTTTTTTTTAGCGAAAAATAAAATAAAATACGATAAATTCGTATTTCCCACGCTGATTTTCGTGCCGAAAATCGCAATTTCCCGCACTCGTATCGAAATGTACCATTTTCCCGCATATGGCGGCATTAAAAACAGCGTGAGAAATACTCATTCCTACGTAACGTTGCCGAAAATATTAAAAAAATTAAATTAAAAAAAAAAGCAAAAAAAAAAATAAAAAAAGAACGCAATAAAAAGGGTAAGGCAGAATATATGCAGATTGTGGAAAGACGGAAAAACAGGGAAGAAATTGAAGTGAAGTATCGATCGGTGTAACGGAAACATCAGATGCTAGGGGCGATGTCTGCGGAATTTTTATCGTTCCTCTTCCTCGGCCAGCGGCGAAGGACACGCGAAAGGGCCCCCCTCTCCAGAGTTACGGAGATCCCCGGCGGAATCCTATAGATAAGGCGACGCTTCTGTATCTCAAAGGGCGTGAGGTACCAACGTCACGTAGATACATATACCACTTTCCTCCCTGTGCATCCCTTTGCACTTGGTTTCCCGTTACTTTGGGCAATCTCTGGAACGTGCCAAAGTTTGCCCGCGTAAAATAAGAGATGATTCTCAGCGTCAAAAGATCGAAGGCATATTGACCTTTCCATCTGAACTGTTGTTTGCTCAAAGTCACGTTTTTAATGAAATTTTGTCAGCTCGTGAATTATTTTGTTCATTTCCTTTTCATGTCCATTGTTTGTTTTACCTATTGACAATTGTTTATTTAATTTTGTTATATTATTCGTTTGTTTTTTCCTTAAACTTGTCATTTTGTTGTCTTACCAAAAATCGATTTGTTTATTTCGTAAAGGTAAAAATTTTCATTTCTTTTATCATTGCCTCGTTTTATTTCATTTTCAAAAATTTTATTTGGTAATTGTTTTTTTCATTTTGCTCCATTCGAATTTGTTTTTTATGTAGAATTCGGTTCACGTTGTTACCGTCGTCGGGAGTTACTGTTTGCTCAAAACCAGAAACAAGAATGCCGGAAATGTAGGGCGCTTTAATTGAATTAATTAAAAAATACAAGGTAATGCTAATACAGCTACGACGTGAAACCGCGCATGAAATGAAACAGTTATTGTCGTATATAACAAAGCGCAATTTTCAAAATGTCTCAAACGTCTTCAAAGCATTTTTTTTTTTTTTTTTTTTTCATTTTTTGTTAATTTACCATCCACATTTCTGGATTAAAAATAGAGTACCACTTGAAAATTAGGTGAATTTTTTATTTCCTCAAGTACGAAACTAGAATAGCAATTCCATTATATTTAGAGGATAGATAAATTCTAAATTTATGTCGATTTTATCCATAAAAAGCCCACAAAACCACAAGAATATAAAAAAAAAAACGCACACACACATAGAAGGCATAAATTATAATTTCAACACACATACGATAATGCAATGTAATAGCTTTTAATCGATTCACACAAACATCCGAAAGTCAGCGCCATACTAAAAAAAAAATTGTTTGACAAAATTCATTCAGGATAATGGGGGCCCGACTTTTGGCATTCTTGGTTTTGACCTTGTCATTTTTTAAGGTTATTTGGAGGTCAGAGTGGTTTCTCGTTTAATGGGAACCCCAATTTCTGATACCGGATTCGGAGAGAACGGGAAATTTTACGCCCGAAACGATAGTTTTTAATTTTTAAGAATGTTACCTTCAGAAGGACAAATAAAGGTCAAATTTAAAAAAATCGTTCAGAAGGAGTTTTTCTTGGACTGTTAAGGATTTATGGATGAATTATAAATAAAAATTCTTTCTTTTCCGTTTATTTTCGTTTAAGTGAAATTATTATTCATTAATAGGTTATTTCTTGGATTAACGGAATAAAACAATAATATATGATAATATTTCGACTTTTCAATCCTTTATTGAGGTCCTCATCAGGACAACAGTTTAAAATAACTGCCATTAAGTAAGCATAAAAAAAAATTTTTTTACATAATAAAATATTTAAATCAAAATAACTTTTCAGCAAAAAAAAAAAATATATATTCAGTAAATGGCATCTTGCCCGTTTATAAATAAAATAAAATAAATATAAAATATATATATATACATAGTATCTCCTTACCTTATAATCCATATTAAAAATTAATTTAGAAAAATATATATAAAACCTAAAAAATTTTAAAAATAAAACAACAAATCAGTTTAACAAAAAAACTCAGTAAGGAGTAAAGCAAGAAATAATATGTGAATGAACTTGCTTATTATGTAAATTATTATTATTAACGTAAACAATAGCTGATATCAATGTTTGAAGGTTGTGAAAGCTGGGATAGTTCAAATCTAATGTTAACAGCATTTTTATTACATTTAATGAAATCATTTTCAATGCGTTTATGGGCGAATGTATGGATGTAAACGACCTTGAGCATCGTGACATTGAAGTTAACTTCAAGTTTATCTGAAGGTTAACGGAATTTTTGTAAAGAAATTCCCTTTTTTGACCTTTATTTGACATTCTGAAAGTCAAATTATTACAAATTAACAATTGTCGTCGGGCATTTTTAGTAATTTAACGAATAAATTGATAATATGAATTAGTATTAGTACTATTATTATTATTATTATCAACAACCGATAAAATGATAAACAAACAGTCCTCTAAGATTACATCTAAACCAAATCAGTATAAGTAAGAAATATTTTGAAAATATTTCGTAAATATATATAATTTAGAGGAGCATAGTTCTATAGTTGAGATAACGGTCGTGTGTGTGATACGCATATATCGAGGTTCTCACGTACTAGACATAAGGCGTGATCATGATACATATTCCATTATCTCGGCACAATTCCTAAACCTCTTGCATATAATTATCAACTTTGAATTATCAACTTTACGACGTTCTTTATCGTTAACGTCAGCGTTTCATAATTAATTGAGACCCGCCCTCTCAGTTTAAAACAGTGAAAATAGATTTTATTGTGGTTTTTCAGAAATGTGAAAATAGATCGAAATCAGTAATTATTCACTGAATCAGCGGTCTACTTTTAACTGAGAAACAGCAAACAGTCGTGGATTTTTTAATTAGTCTTCATTGTTAAATTTTTTAAAGAGTATACAGACACCTCCTTTTTTAAGCAATCCGACTATATTGGGATATTCTCCAATATGTTGACGTTTTTTATTTGATTAACGGCAAAGCTTCGAGTACTGTACGGACTTTATTTTTATGGTATACTTTCTTCAAGTCCTTCTTTGTCTTCTAATCGTACGTCTTTCGCGTAGAATTTCTTTACGAGACAGTTTCAAGAAAGTTGAATGAATCTCTTGGGCCCAATGGACATGAACTTTCCTCGATATGAATATCGTATCTGTCTTTTGGGTGTTACGTAAACTGTGTTACTTTTTCAATTCGGACATCAAATAAATGTAAAAAAAAAAGAATAAAAACATCCGAAGAATGATAAAAGTAAAAAAATAAAATATACAGAAAAATGTAGTAAATTAAATTAAATATATATATATATATATGCTGGTTAGTTGAATAAATTATTTTGCTAAAATAGAGACGTTCAACTTTGCCATAGTAATTATCGTAATTACAAGTGTTTTATCAATTTTAAAAGTAAATCTTATAAAAATATTAGTAAAATATAATTTTGATCAACCTTGAACCAACGAAGTATTCATCAGATTCGTGGAAATGTACATATATATATATACTCGTTAAATTTTGCACCACTTGCGAATAAAGAGAGATATACAGCGCCATCTGTCAACGTGAGTATATTTAGGATTTCTGTTGGAGCGATAATATAAAGTACAATTATCTGTATAGGTGTGTTAAAATATATGTAACGTATACGGTCGTAACACTTTATATTGTCACTGAGTAACCGTGATCAATCTTTCTTAAGTAAATTCATGAATTAAATGTTTTTGAAGTAATAAAACAAAACACTTTCTGTGGCGGATTTATAGCCACTTCTTTTCGAGGGTTGTCTGGCCAATCCTCTCTATTACATTAGACGATTTTTTATTTCAAGTATTACAGATGTTTGTCGAAACAAACCACTCTCTCAATTCCACCTATTGATTTAATTGTTTCAATAATTGTTAGTTTGGCCAATTCATTCGTTAAATTTGATTGCATTGTTTTCTTGATTAAAACTGTATAGATTATCAAAACGTAAACACTTTCTTTTTAGGAATTGTTTACATACATATGTTTAACTTTTCAAGGGCAGTCTGGACGAATGTAAATTTACTACATACGACATGATATCTTAAACTGTTGCAAGTATTGAAAAAACATATTGGTTTTCCAATTCCATTTAACATTTAGTCATTTTAGATCCGGATTATTCGACTAATTCACTTGGTAATTTTTATTGGACGTATTCTCAATTTTAATCTAGTAAAAATTAATCAAACTGTGAAAAACTGTCCGTAATTTATTAATGATATTTATTTGTAGCTTACTTGTTCTCGCTCATCTGCATTGTCGTTACTATCATCATTATCATCATTACTATAATTATCATTATCACGGCCATAATTTTTATCACTGTCAGTATTTCCAAGGCCAGCATTATTGATATTATTGCTGTGATTGTCATCATTTTCTTTGTATTCTTTATATCTTATTCTTATACCTATACTTAAATAGTAAACAACTTGTATTTCCTAATATCGAATATATACTTGCAATTTAGATAATCGTTCTTATTGATTATTATTAGTCATGTTCATTAAATAGTATACTGGGAAATCATTTATCACTTTTAATTGTGCCTTACATTTGCGTCCAGGAAATGGTTCACGTTCTTTCTTTTCCATATCAGCGAATTTTAACGGGCTACTTTATTTGAACCTAAAAAGAACTTGTTATAGAAATAGTCATATATTATTATATATCTGGTATTTTCTAGACAAGAGCGATATAGAAGCGAGGCAGACTTTACCGTAATTTTGTTCACTATCAAATTTATAGATTATCTAAGTAAACTCTAGATATAATCGAGATATTTCCTTGCACAGATTTTATGATGGTTTCAGTCATTCTAACCATGATAATGAATTTAGAAACCATCAATGATATCTATTCATTCTATTCAATCTTTTGTACAATTGTCTAACGGATTGATTTAATCAATTTAACGAGACGATTTTAATTTATTATAACTCGTAATTTTTCAAAATTAATACATCATTCATCTCTAAATTACATGGAGTGAAATTTCACTCTACATTGGAGTGAGACGGAGAAATTACACTACAAACAGAGTGAAACGTCACTCTTAGAAAATTTTAGGTTAGGTTGGGAACTGACATTATCGACCGAGCCGCTTTAGCTTCCCCTTCAAATGGTTTACTCTTGCTCTAGTATTAAAAAAAACGTATGAACAGCCGATTTTTATGTCGTTAATTACAAATCTTTTGTCAGATTTGCAAAATTCAAAAATATATAAATTAAAATATTGCCCATTTTTCAGTGGTCGCATCATGCAGAATGCACCCAAAAACCTATAAGAAAATCGATCCCAAATCATACTGATCGGGATTTCATTAAAATGAATGGGCTTAAAACATTCTCCATAAATTTCATGGAGTGAAATCTCACTCTTAAAAAGCGAAAATTGAGCTACTCTTCGAAAAAGTGAATTTTCACTCTACATTGGAGTGAATCCAAACAGAGTGAAGTGTAACTCTTAAAGTGTGAAATTTCACTCCTTTACAAGGAGAGTAGCTCAGTTATCACTCTTTATGGAGTGAAATATCACTCCAAGAAATTTACAGAGTATATTTGCTTTTTCAGCGATGATACACAAAGGAATTTCATTTTTTTTTTTTCAAACAACGAAAAAGGGTAATCTCACTCATAGGTGTAGGTTGGGAGTTACTCGATCTTTGTCGCTTCAGCGATTCATTATAATTTGACGTATTTTAATCGTTTGTACAGTGTTTTAAAAACAGCTTTCACTCGATCTTTGAACATGTTCGCTGACATTTACTGTATACGTTGCGCGCAAAAATTCCTTTAACGAAAATTCACGTGATTGGAAACAGCAGAAAATAAATTGCTAAAAAAAAGTAGCAGTGCTATATACGGGAGCACCAGGACTGCAGAAAAAACGATGAGATTAATTTCCGAACTCTGCAGAAAGTTTGCCAGAACGGCAACTAGTGCTTCAATACCCGCGCTAACCGATACTTCAAACACCAATAAATTTAACCCGTTCTTTTTTCTGCCTCATTCTCTGTTTTTTATTTTTTTGTATTATTTTGTTTTGTCTCTCTGGCAGTGTTTTCCCCTATCTTTCTATTCTGTTTTAATGTTTTTTTTTTATTCCTAGTTTTCATTCACATTGCTCGTGTTTAATCTTCTACAGTACTCTTATTCTAAGTTTGATTTCTTGTTGCTATCATTTTTTTGCGTGTCTTGTTCTTTAAAGTAGAAATGAATAGAACAAAATTGGAACAAATATAGAAATGAAACTAGGAAAACTACGAAAAACAAAAAACTGCAAAAAACAGAAAAAAGTAAAAAAACTATAAAAAAACTGAAAAAAAACACAATAAACTATAAAAAACTTAAAAAACTGTAGTAATAGTAGAAAAAAACTAAAAAATGCATGAAAAATAATTGAAAAATGGAACAAGCTAAAAAAACTATAAAGAAAAAAAAACTATAAAGAAAAAAAAACTACAAAAAAAAAAAAAAAAAAAAAAAAAAAAAAAAAAAAGAAAAAAAAAAAAAAAAAAAAAAAAAAAAAAATAAAAAAAAAACTGGAAAAAAAATAGAAAATAGAATTAAAACAAAATTCTTTTTCTTACGTTTTATTGGTAAAAATTAAATTTTTTTGTTTTGTATTGTTTTCATAATAATTTTTGTTTGTTACTTTTAATAGACGCAGACAATAGAATAGACAATGTTTCCACGCGTAGAAGACACAATGCACCACTGAATATTTTCCACATATATTAATAAACTAACAAACTTCTCAAACTCCCGAGATCACTTTATCGCGCTAGTTGCATAATCTGTAGTTTCTTGTATCTTTTTCTTCTTTTTTTAATCTTTTTTTTTTTAATTATTGCATATTACATCCGTTCCATTATCATGACTTTTTTATTTATATCGATTGCTTTATTTTTCATTCATCTTTTATTAGTTTTTTTTTTTATTTTTGACTTTCTTCATTTTGTACGTATTTTTCATTTCATGCCATTTTGTTTCTCCACGCCAATGAATCACTGCGCCTTGGAATATTCGAACAGATTTCATTCAGTCGTTCATTTCCAATCATTCACCTTCAATTCTCGTATCGCTATAGAATTTCATATACACGCATATATGATGCATGGATCGGGAAATATTAGTTTTCCTTTCGTACAACGGCATTATTGTGTCTCGGTGCACCTCCCACCTCGGTCATCTCCTTTCGTCGATTTCCTTCGGCGTTCGGCTTTCTTATCTCTCTCCATTCTTATAATACTTAACGTCATTCTCAATATTTCCCAGCGAACATTTCTCTTTCTCTTTCTCTCTAACTTACGCGCTCAACATTTTTCTCGCCCTATATTTCCACCGGCTTCGATTCCAACATTCCCGTCATTCTTCCGTTCAAACGATATTAAAATCTCGCGCAATAAATCACGCAAATATGACGACGAACTCGAATACGATAAAGAGTCAGTCGAAACGTTATTTTTCAAAGGTTCTTTCTCACTTTTCTACTGGCTGGGCTGCTCCCTGCCCGCAAGCTTCGATATTTTTTACCGCGCTTATATACCCTCGCATGACCCACGTGTCAGCAATAACATCACTTTTTCTTTGGTCCCATATTCGCCTCGGATGCACGCCACATTTTATCGGCGTAATGTAAGCTATCTTATTGTTTTTTTTTTTGTCTCATTGTTTTATCTCCATTATTTTCGTTTGTTTTGTTAATTTTGCATATATCTTTTATGGGTTTCGTAAATTTTGTATAGTTTGACGTTTTGTTTATTTAATCATTGTTTATTAAAATGATGAGACGTCATGGATTAATTCCCATCCCCCCCCCCCCCCCCATTTTTAATTGCCTACATTATTTCCATTTTTTTTTTCATTATTTTTTAATCGAGAAAAAGATACAGTATCGTATTCTCTTTTTCACGATTGTGCCAGTTGTGGTGATAAGGGGAAAAGTTAAAGTAAGGGAGGGAGATGCCATATTTATTGACCCGAAACATTAAAATAGAGGGGGGGGGGGGGGGGGGGGACGAGGAAAAAAGAAAAGCAAAACAGAGATTGGGGGGGGGGGGGGTACTATTGAAAATGAAAAGAAAAACAAAATTTACTGTTCAACCTCGTGTTTTTTTTTTTAACAGATACTTGTTTTACAGATTTTCTCCTGAAAGTTAGAGTAAGTTGAGTGAAGAATGAAATATAATAAACCATTTATAAAATCATTTTTTACAACGTATGCAGAATTTTAAATGTTCTATTTTTGTTCGTTTTTTTTTTCAAGTTTGGTCAATGGATCAGTCCATTAAGAAATGTCCATTCCATGATTAGCGGTCCCTTTGTTTTTGTTTTTCCCTCGCTCTTGGAGCGTCATCTTAAACCTGACTCACAATTCAACTGCAGAAATAAGAAAACGAACTTAGAGAAACCTAGAAATGAATGACATTTGACCTTAAAACAGTCTCGAAGTGAAGAACAAATTGTAATGAAATTTAATGAAGAGAGGCGGACAATAAACGAGAGACCTTTGAAAATGTTGCCTTCATTACCTGATGGCCATCGAATTGGAAAAAAAACGCAAACAAATAGTAATGTAAGCTGAGAATCACCTGAAACAAAAATAGAACAAAGAGAAATTAACAATTAAAAATTAATCGAATCGACGATTTCGACTGCACACTACGTCGAAGTTGCAACACCTTGATGTTTTAAACTAACTTTGATATATATACAGCAACGTTTCGCCATTTTTGAAATGGTCGCTAAATGTGGGCGCAGTCACGAGGACCATCCGAACTTGCCCTCGGCATCCCTGTCACAGTCTCGCAAGTTTAATTGCGTTAATTCACTCAACTTCGCAAGGTTTTACATGGGTATGTGTGGGGAGGGGGGGGGGGGGGGGGCATATACGTACGTATACGTATCATGAATGCATTTAAACGTAAAACTGAGAATTCCCATGAACGTATGGGTGAGACGATTCCCTCCTGTACACGCGCGCGCCGCTGAATTCGTCCCGTAATTATTTTGGCTTTTCGCGTAATTACTTTAGCGACGATACTGTTAAATTAAGTTGATGTATATATACCTGAAAATGTCGAGAGTTGCATTGTTTTAAAATAATTTAGTATTAATTAATTGTTTTTTTTTTGGGGGGGGGGGTTTATTAGTCTCTTTTTTTTGAAATGTGAGCAATAAAAGAAAAAATAGAAAGGAAAAATAAAATACATATATATCTACGCCTTCTTTAAACAATAATTAATTACTCGAAAAGTTGTAAACGGTCCATTTTGAAACTTTGACAGTATCCCGAGTAGAATTTTGAGCGTGACACATCGGGTCCTGGCCGGGATCCCTATTAAAGTCAGGGTTCCGGCTGGGGCCCAAAGTGTCACGCTCAAAATTCTACTAGGGATATTGTACATAGTTCAAGGAACACTATTGACAAAAAAAAACACTGACAAAAATCATGGCCATCTTCAAAAAATTGAATTTGTTTATAAAAAACTTAAAACTTGTATGTTAAAAAATTAAAAACAAAAAATTGTTACCGATTTCTTTAGAAAGCTGAGGAAAAATGCAAACTTTCATACCCGGGACAATATTTTGTTAGTTTCATTATTTGCGACTTATAAGCGATCGAAAATAGGGGGAAAATTCATTACTCGAAAATTTTGCGTATCACATTACAATAAAAAAAATACGTGTCTTTTATTTTCATGTGAAAAGCAGGAAACAAAATATTTTACAGAAATTTAACCTATTAAGGACCAAGACGACGCAAAATGTACCACAACTTTGCGGCTCTCACTTTGTATGAAAAAAAAAAGGTTAAAAATGTTTCAAAAACCATTTCCGACGTAAAAATGATGCCCCTTTCAGATTCCGAAGCCCAAATTTGGTTATTGTTCACTCAAAAAAAGTTACGGCACATTTTATGAAAGAAAACGCGATTTCTTTTAGAAAGAAACCATCGAGTGCAATTTGCCACGATACACCAAAATATCGAGTCCTCGCTATCAAAATCCATGGTTACACATTGCGAAATTTAATTTTGAAAAACCGACATCAGATTCACAATCAGCGATCTCGAAAACCCCCGAGTAACGTGTTTCGGACAAATCCGATGAATTTAAAAAAATTCGTCCGCCATATTAGATCCGCCATTTTTAATTTTGAAAAACCGACATCAGATTCGTATTCAGCACCCCTAATAATGTCTCTTTACCCAGTTTTATGAAAGTAATTGGAAGTTT
>JAPYZR010007017.1:0-17033 GCA_030522945.1 Trichopria nigra
AATAACTAGGGGGCTTCACGGAAGATCACGCTGCCGTCAGGGCGAAACTTGTGTATGGCATGGAATATGAATGTTAAAATTGTTCTCCGTGTATATACATATACATATATAACTATGTCATACCGATAGTTCCAGGACTGTCCATTAAAACGTTGCGAAGCAACGTTTTAAGGTCGGTGAATCCCCTATACTGTTTTCGCCCCCGCAGGGGGCGGAGAGGGAGGAGGGTGGACACAACATGCCTAGACCCACCCGCTTAAAAACTAACCTAACCTAACCGTCACAAACCTGCCTGAAACCCATATGTGTTGTCCACATATATGCCGCAACGGATAACAGCACAGTCCTGGAACTGTCGGTAATTTGCCAAAAAATTTCCCGGACGGTCCTGGAAGTATGCACTTGTCCTGGAACTATCGGTAATGTGCCATTGGTCCTGGAAGTATGCACTTGTCCTGGAACTATCGGTAATGTGCCATTTTTTGACCTGGAACTGACGGTATTCCATATATATATACACTGCCGAACACCGAAAATACATACATATGTCGACTGTTTGTCCTTTGTGCTCGCCCAAGTACAATGGGAAATGCACACAGGCGTCGCGTGGTCTGCGGCTCAGGATACCGGTGTGGAGTGTGGAGGATGTCGTTGAAACTCAATAAACAGGACTTTTATATTTTTAATTATTTATTGATAGTCACAAATCCGTAGATTCGGGACGGGAATCGCGATCGCGAAGGCGCGTGCGATCCAAACAGAGGGGAGCGTTGCGTTGCGTTGTCAGAGCGCGACCGATTGGAAAACGCGTGTTTTTGCCTCGGTGGTCTTTTCGGTATCTGGCGTTCCGGAAGTCTTCACCGATTCTCTCGAGCGTGGCGGAATTGTCGGTCGGTAATACATAGACAAACATCGACTTTTTTCAGTTGAAGTGGTTGAAGTCACGGCTTCAGGCGCTTCATCAGGGCAAGTTGGCAACATTACCTAACCTTTGATTTAGAGCGATTTGGAGCGACACCGAGTTGCTCCCGTCGCTACCATGATGCAAAACGAACAATGCTATAGAACATCTATGTATGTATGTAGAGACGGATATGTATGGTGTATGGAAGTGACAGGTCGAGCGCGGGTCGCGTGCGTTTATATATACGGGCGGCGGCGGTAATGCGTACTACATACGCGACTACTCATTGTTTACTTGTGTGCGAACGGATATAGGCATGTAGCACAGTTACATATGCACATGCGTGCATAAGCATGGCGCTGGGGGGCAACATGACGACGGCATCTTAAGTGATGCGCCTCTCTGGCGTATATACATAGTGTAGGGTACTGTGTGAAACTATAGAATCATTCTTGGCGAGAAAAAAGACAGCGGTGGGGGTCGGTGAGCCAGTGGTCCGAACGGAGGATTGGATAGTAGCGAGGGTATACCTCCGCTACAGCAAGAGACAACAATATTGAGATACATAAGCGTAAGAAAAAGATCGCCTGAGAGCGCCGCCGCTGTGTCTTTCATACGGTGCAATCCGAACCGCCATATTCCCTCACCCTCTGGAGCTAAAAGTCTCATTCGGTGTCGCGGTACTCGGTTACGCGCCTTTACGAATATCCTGGGATGAAAGTTCAGCGAAGCTTTGTCAACTGTGGAAGTTTGAACAAGTGAGGGTGAAGCTATGGCGAAAGGGAGCGGCGATCTGCCGTCGGGACGTCGTACGCACCGGGCGAAACCCTACGACGCGGGCAACGTGAGTAAAAACCACGCATTTCACAATTTAGACATCTTACCCGCGTGATGTTCCTCTCTCCTTGGAGTTTTTCGTGATAGGCCGCTCGCGACGATGTCCGAGATGATGCTTTTTTCAACATCAACGAGACTCCTGATGTAAAATGTTTTAGTATCAAAAGAAGACGGTAACCTCAATTTCTAGCACGCGACACGAGGAAATAGTGGCAACCTTGAAACAGGGACTCCTTCTCGTGACTCGCCCGGTAAACGAAAAGGGATTAAAGTTTAAAAAATGGGATTGAATGGGATTAAAACCGTTAGAAAACTTACGTGATTGCATTATATCAACCAATCATGCTTCAATCCCTTTTCGTTTACTGGGATCGTCTTCGCGATCAGTCGCAATCATCTTCTAAACTATTAATGTAGAAACAATCTGGCTAAGAGCGCCTTTTTTGATTCAATGTTCAGTTTTTATCAGGCCTGAAATGACTACAGTTACTTATCGTACAGTGATAAGTATTAAGTTTGGGTTTATGATATTGTTTTCGATTTAAATTAGATTTTCAAGTATGCATAAACTAATGTCTATGAATCAAGAAAATGGGTGGTAAAATTTTAATTTTAAATTCACGTCAATTTATAACATGTATGTCGTTTATTTAATTTTTAGGTATATTAAAACTTGATTTTTCGATAAATGAATCCTTAGTGTTTAGCATACAGAGTGTAATATTTTCTTCATCGTTAACTTTTATCATTGTGCTTTTTGTTGTTGTAAATGAACAATTCAATGAATGTTAGTGTGAATAAATATTGCCTTGCAATCAATATACGTACTATAAAATTATCCAAATTCTGTTACCAGAGTAAATATTTTAAGTCGTAATAACAGTTGCATATGTTTCGAACTTTTGAATTGAAAAAAATATTATTGTACTATTGTAATTATTGGGCAAAAATGGTTTTAGTAGCATTTTAAAACAATTCATCAATAAAAAATAAATTTTCAATTATATTTTTCAGTCATTTGTAAAGAAAGTGGCAACTAAAGTGACAGACTTAATACCTCAAAGATCTTGGATCAGCAAGTGGTTCAATACTTCACAGGACAACGGTGAAGTTTTAAGTGACACTGATAATGCCGAATACAATGAAGCCGATGAATCTATCCAGAGCCCACCTAATAAACGGCCTTGTATTCGTATGGATGTAACACACCCACCTGGTACATTTAATATACAACGTAGAAACAAAATATCTACCAAGGAGCAATTTAACAGTCATGATGACACTGTAAGTGAAATTCTTTTTATATTATATTGTGTACCAGCAATGTATATATTTCAAGTAGTACAATTTTTATCTTGGGAATAGTATCAAACAAAACATTTTTAAACAAAAATAGTATATAACGCAACTGATGAGACAAAATGATCTCGTGCAAGTGAGGAATTTTGCTTCGCTCGTGTGACAATCCCGTTTGTCCCAGATCATTTTGCCTTACATGTTCTGTATGATGTTTTCTTAAATCAACTTAAGAGAAATCGAACTTACCACAAAGGCGTTGAAGAAAATTAATAATTGAGTATTTTGAGAAAATATACAGATTTAAAGAAATGTTAATAATGCACACGCAATACCTGGTATCTTTTTATTACTTTTCTTGCCTTATTTTTTACATTACATTTTTATGGGTATTGAATCGATACTCAAATAAAATACAATCATGTATTATATATTTCGCTTAATTTTGCATGAACCACGTTAAAACTTGTATACATTTAAAGAACTTAATACTACCAAAGCAAACAAATTTATTTTACAGATATGTTAAGATAAATTTATCATTAAAAAGCCAAGTGTTTCTATAATCTAACGAGTCTTTCAAATTATAATATTTTTCGATTAATCGCTATTTATTAAACACTTTTCAGTCAGAAGATTTTCTTGAACCACCAACTGCAGGGCCTAGTGGTATTCGGCGGTTTGTTGCATCAACACCAGCAATGCCATCAATTCAGACTGATTTAAATTCACTACCAACCTCACAGAACAATGGCAGAGACGATGATAACTCAGAATCAAGTGAAAGCACAAGCGGGTGCAGTTCGCTGATTCCACAGAATAATAGACAAGAAGCACCATCAAATATCAGTTATAATTCACCATTTGCCTTAAAAAAAAGATTTATTGATGACAAGTTTAGCTTCAGTAAGTATCATTTATCAAATAATTTTATTCGTTTATACATAAATAACATGCTTATATCTAATCAGAGACATATATATATATATATGTGTGTGTGTCTTTTATGTATGCATTTCTCCCTAAAGTTAATTGTAAAAAAATTCCATGAGTATCGATTACAGTTGTAATTAAATTATTAAATATTTATATATTAACTAGAATTAACTTTAGGCAGACTCTGCATAAATTAATATGCAAGCGCACATTCCACTACTAAGATTAATTCCACGATTACCGATTAAAATTATAATTAAATTGTTAAATATCCAGTCGGACTTATCACTAAAATGTTAGGAATTTACCTCATGAATAGAGTTAAAATATCAGGTACTGCCAGTGTAATGATAAAATACCTACGAACAAAATAATTAATTTTAAATACTTCAGAAAATATAACTAAGTTATGGTCACATTTTTTTATCGGTTTTATTTTGTTTCAAAGAAATATTTTTTTGGCTCTCAATACGATATAAATGATTGTGATTATCTTTGCTTGTTGCCTTTGCCAATATAGGGTTACAAGTCACTGTTTCAAAATATAAAATTGGGAAAAAGCGTGATGAAGAGATTAACTTGAAATACTCTGAACTGTTCCGGACTTCAGTTCTTTTGCAATTTTCTGTGTTTTTCAGAAATTTTAGTTTGATTAACATTTTTAATGATACATAAATTTTATAAGAGTATATTATTTCACTTACATTTGTACACTCGACATCTCCTTTTGTTTCGTTTAATGTTAGGAAAACAATTTCATTAACAATATCAACAAAAGTCAATTTTATTATTATCTATTTTTTATAGTAATTCTAAAATATTATAGAATTACTCTAAATATTTGACTTTTTTTTTCTAATTTCATTGCATCTTTTCTGCATTTAATACTAACAAAAAAAAGTTGTACAAAATGTTACGCGAAATTTTGATTTTTTTCTTCTCCGTTTGTTATATATATTGTTTTATAAACTTATGACATAGAATGGTCTTGTTTGGAGAAGCATAATGTATTCTTGACACTTTATTTAGTATAAGAAATTGTCATTAATTTTACTTTTATTTCCAGCTAATCATTTACAATCGCCAAGGTGTTTGTTTTTGGACAATACAAGCACGAGGGACACATTGAGCAATAGGAGGCCAAGCTTCAATGCTTCAATTGCAAACAACTCAATGGATCGTTCCATATCATCACCTTTTTATTCTGGTAACACTACATTTGGAGGTGCTAATGCTGCTAATCTCTACAAGCGTAATAGAACTCTCTTCAATAATTCTGGCACGGTATGACAATAAATGCTAGATATTTCATATTTAATTTTAATTTTAGGTTTGGAATTTACATAGTATTTTACTAGTAACATCAAAGCTTTTCACGTACTGAACACTTGAATTCAATGTTTTTATTTATGTTTTCCAACATTACATAATTTCTAATTTTGCACCGTAGCTGGAGTTGAAAGTTCCGAGGAGAACCAGTGTACAGGTGACTCCTTCAACTTCATCAATCGATACTACAGGAATGAGTCAAACCGCTAAAAGAATTTTGGAAGCGCTTGAACAATTCTCTTCGCCAATATCTGATGCAAAGAAGATTCCTGTTAATAATCTGAACAATACAATATTATCCACACCCAATAATAAACGATCTAGAGACGAAAGCTCGCCAAATTCTAGAATTGGAATGCGACATATGACGCGAGAACTCTCGGTACCTACAGTTCCTGATTTGTTAAGGATTCGTAGACGTCAGAAGTTACAAGATACAACGGTAGCTGCTAGAAAAATCTCTGATCGCAACGTTCCAATTTCTGAACCTCAAGAATACCAACTAAGGTTACAAAAGTTATTCAATTTTATGTATTTTTATTGTAGTAGAACCTCGATATCGAATACCCATCGAATACTCTCCATTCCAGGCACATCAGTGCTCACGATGAAAGATTCGCCATGAGTGGTGGAAAAATGCATGTGGTTTAGTAATTTTAGAGCTAAAGGTGGGGGTCGTTTTCTTCTCAAATATTCGTTGAGATGGCTCTAAAGTAGAACTGATAACAATCTGACCTACAAAGTAGAATATGTCAAATTAGAAATTATTGAATCGTTTTTTTCAAAATTGGGCATTGCACTGTAAAGTATAAGTATAAAAAGTATACCGCGTTGAATGCAGGCATTAAAATTACTTAGATAGAAAGTCGGGTATCTCTTTTCTTTTTCGGATAATATTTATTGGGTAAAATTACAGTACCAGCCCACATTTGAAAAAGTGCTTCAATCATTTTGTATTTTTATTTATTATATTTCTCTGTACTATAAAATATTTATAGTACAATAAACTTGTACTTTTTACTTTCTAGGTTAAGATGGTTAACTTTTCTACTTCTAGAACCCCCTTAATGAAAATTTAAATAGGTCTAGCGTCCTCGTCTCTTTTTGATTACTGAGTATCTACTTCACTTATGTGATTACGATTTTGTGCAGTACTGTAATTAATCAAATGGAAATTGAACAGTTCTGAACAAAACTATAATTGCAGATTTCACAAAAAGAAATCGAACCACAAGGCCATTCTTGATATTTTACAGATTGTGTTGATCACACTTTTATCATATTTTATATTGTTTTGACACTGTTGTTTGTATTCTTGTGTTGAATGCATGTGACTTTATCGATTTTGCATGTTGCCATTACGAGAATGCAAACTACGTTTTTAAAATAATATAAAATGGGATAAAAGTGTGATCAACGGTATCTACAAATTATACAGAATGCCCTTGTGGTTCGCTTTCGTCGATTTTATGTTAAATTTTTGATTAATTGTTTTATTCGTAACAATCAAATTGCTGCACTAGCAATACCTACAACTTTATCGTATTCCATGAGAAACCCTTAAGGTGGTTCTAAAGTAGAACAGTTACCTACCAAGTTTTTCAACAATAAAAGTATAAATAAAAAGTGATTGAAAGGTTTCTTCAAAATTAGGATTTTGGAATGGTGATTCTACATAACATACATATTTAAATTTTGATTTACATCATTTCTTGTCCATTTTTTAATAATTATTAATGAATAATTCTTGGTAAGTGGACTGATTAAAACAAAAACTAAATCTTTAACGTGTCGACCGTTTATTACAGTCCTCCACAAAAAAATTCTAAAAGTAAATACATTATTAAAAAATGTATAAATGAAAAAATCTGTGTAAACATTGAAGAAGAAAGAAAAAAATATATATATATATAATAAAAAATATGTACCTTATGAACGATGTTGAGTTCATCTAAAATATGTACCTTATGAACGATGTTGAGTTCATCTATGGCGTATTTAAAACTTAAATAATTAAATTTAAATAAAAGCTAAAAAATTAAAAGTAAAAACACGTTTTTTAAAAAACGAAACCTGTGCCGTGCGATGTACGGTAAAGTGATAGGCCTGTATGTTAGTTTCTTATATACATATGCATATGTGGTTTAAACGGCGATTGTTTCACGAGACGAATCGAAATAAATGTAAACAAAATTCAAACTTATTTACATTCGCGAAAAATAAAGTTGTAGTAAATTTGACGTTTCAAATCTTATGTTAACTGTATTATCTATTTTTTTAATAAAATAATTTTCAATTTGTTTTCTTTTACTATGTATTTTCTCTGTTGCTAAAATAAGTACGTTTTCATAATCAAAATTGTGCATAATCAAAATTGTGTCCTGACTCTAATCTGTGTAACGTTAAGTAAGTATACAGGTTTACCACAACTTTATTTTTCGCTAATGTAAATAAATTTGAATTTTGTTTACATTTATTGATTCGTCTCGTGAAACAATCGCCGTTTAAACCACATATATATAAATAAGAAACTAACATGCAGGCCTATCACTTTGCCATACAACATCACGGCATAGCTTTCGTTTTTTAACAAATGTGTTTTTACTTTTGATTTTTTAATTTTTATTTAAGTTTTTAATACGCCAAAGATGAACTCAACATCGTTCATAAGGTACATATTTTTTATTATATATATATATATTTTTTTCTTTCTTCTTCAATGTTTACACAGATTTTTTCATTTATTAAATTTTTTAATGATGTATTTACTTTTAGAATTTTTTTGAGGTCTGTAATAAATGGTCGAAACTTTAAAGATTTATTTTTTTTTTTTAATTAGTCCACTTATCAAGAATTATTCACTAATAATTAATTAACATATACATTCCTGAAAAAAGTATCACTGAAATTGGTTCAAAATTAAATGAGAATTTAATTTCGAACCAATGTCACCAACATTTTGTTGGGGATTGCATATGATGTGCAGAATCACTCTTCCAAAGCCTGAATTTTGAAAAAATGTTTCAATCCTCTTATATTTATACTTTTCCTGTTTTTAGGTTAGGTCGTTAACTGTTCAACTGTAGAACTCCCTTAATTAATTTTAAATTTATACTTGTGAGGTTAGTTAGGTAACTGTTTTACTCTAGACTCTCCTTAAGAAACTTTTTGTTATCCAATAAAAGACATGCATTGTTTTGTTTACTTTGCCTTTTATTTTATCTGTTAATAGAATCAAAATTATTCATTGATTATAATACCCACCATTTACACTTAACTAAATGCAGTTATGTACAAGAAATATTTAAAGTTTCTTTCATGTTAAAATGCTAACAATTTTTTTTATGTTTTAACAACAGAACCGATGATACAAATGACATGAAAAGTCAACGGACTCTAAAGGCTAGAATGAAAACAAATCTTGAAGAAGAAGAAACAGTAGAATCTGTAAATTTACCGAACATAGCATTACCAATTACGTCATTACCCAAATTTGATATTGCTCTGCCACCATATACGAAACCAACAAATAAAGCAATAGACAAACAAGCCTCATTTAAATTTGCCAGTCCTATTAAGGTAACAGATGGAGCAAAGAACTTCCAATCCATCAATCACTTTACTTTCAGCAATCCAATAAATGCCAATTCTTTCAAATCTTCGGATGATTCCAATGAGTTGTCAAAAACTTCGAGCATCCACTCCAGTGATTCGAGTTTTAATCGTTCGTCGTCAAATGCAATGACAATACCGAATTTCATATGGACTGAAAGCTCTAATTTAGCGATAAAGCCGAAAGAAAAGAAAGAGGGGCCAAATGTTACGAAACAGTTGAAATCAGGTAGTGTCATGGACATTCTGGGTAAAATGCCATTGCAAAATAAAGGCAACGTTTGGGAATGTAATGAATGTTTAATAAAGAATAACAATGGTGAAGCACAGTGCGTGGCCTGTAAAGCTTCCAAGCCAAGCGTGTCAATAAGCAAGTCTACGGTTACAATCACTATTAATAATGATGAGTCAAAGGAAACTTCAGACAATAAAACTGATCGATTAAATTGTGTCGAATGCAAATCTCCAAGTGTTGGTTCACAGAAACGTTCTATCAATGAAACGAATAGCAGTGGCTCAAAAAAGTTTGCGAGTGATACAACGATATCTGACAGTTCAGCATCATTCAAGTCTGATCTCGAGAAATTTCAATCGCCAAAAAATTCATGGGAATGTCCTTGTTGCATGGTGAGAAATTCGGAGGCAACAACGACGTGTCCTTGCTGCAACACTTCAAAGCCAGGGGGAACCGTCAATGAAACAAAGAAAGTTAACGAATCTTCAATTGGTTTTGGGGACAAATTTAAGAAAGCTGCTGGTACATGGTCTTGTGAAACATGTATGGTTCAGAACAAACCGGAGTCTGGGAAGTGTGTTGCTTGCGAATCTCCTCGACCTAATGGTTTTGGAGATAAGTTTAAGAAACCAGAAGGTACATGGTCTTGCACTTCTTGTATGGTACAAAATAAATCAGATTCGATAAAATGCGTGGCTTGTGAAACTGCTAAAGCAGGAAGTTTTGGAAATAAATTTAAGAAACCAGAAGGTTCATGGTCTTGCGACACTTGTATGGTTCAAAACACATCTGCGGCAGTCAAATGCGTAGCTTGTGAAACGATTAAGCCAGGATCCAAACCAAGTGCACAAAATACTGGAGGATCAAAGTTGCAGTTCAGTTTTGGAATGCCATCAAATGATTCTGGATTTAAGTTTGGCATTGATAAAGCTGAAGAAAAGGAAAGGATTGCTCCTGCAAATGGTTTTACTTTTGGAATGAATTCGCAGGGGGCTGAAACACCAAGTTTTTCGTTCGGAATTCCAAAAGACTTTAAAGAAACGCAAAAAGTGTCAACTAGCAGTGATTCGGAAAAGGGAAGTAAAACGGTACTTCCTACCGTGCAACAAGATGAGAAAAAGGCTACTTTTTCGTATGGAGTACAAAAATCCCCCGACACGAAAGGTTTCTCCTTTGGTGTAGCAACGACTTCGACATCCACACCTGGATTCACCTTTGGGAAGCTGACTACCATTGACAGTGTCAAGAAGGAAACAGTAATGTCCAATAAAAATTCTTCGGATGGAACAAGCTTCTTAAAGAATGACAATGGCGCAAAATTCCCGGCTATTATTAATGCGGAGAAAGGTTCCAATCCGCCGTCTTTTTTAACCAACACTACTACGGAAAGTAATCCCGTTTTACCTTTAGCATTTAAAGCGCCATCTGTGATTCCGACGAAGACGGAAACGCCGGCCAGTAACTCGTCGACTCAATTTAGTTTTACGAGCCAAATGACAAATGCCACATCAAAAGATTCGAAGCTACCAAGTTTTGGATCGCCGAAGAACGCGGTTCCTCCAACTCCAACATTTTCTTTTGGAGCAACAAAGCCTGTGGAGCTTGTACCAGCAGCCGAGGAGAAAACGCCGGCAATGTCATTTTTCAAACCAAATCCAGCGCCATCGTTCGGTAGCTCTATTTTTGGAAACGCTGAGTCTACCCCGAAATTTGCACCACCGGAGAATAAGGCTTCGGTTTTTGACAATGTCCGAAAGACATTTGGAGAATCCGGAGAAACGAAAGTTTCTACATTTGGACCTTCGGAAAATAAATCTCCAACTACATTTCCTAACACTACGACGGTTCTCAGCTCTTCTGCAACAACGACAGCTACACCTTTTGGTTCAACGACCAATATCTTTGGAAGCTCTGCTCCAAGCTTTGGAGCCTCTACATCACCTGGAATTTTTGCTTCAAAGAGTGAAACAACTCCGACACCTGCACAGACTCCAACACAAGCATCAGCACCAACACCAGCACCTGGTTTGTTCAGCTTTGGAGCTGCACAGCCTGCAACGGCTCCCGCTGGTGGCACGGGCTTTAACTTTTCTGCTGGGTCTAACGCGAGTGGAACTATGGATCAGAAACCATTGTTTTCATTTGGTGCAGGAAGTAACGCTGTTGCTCCCGGAAATGGATTCGGGAACGGAAGTTTTAGCGCACCTGCAGCACCGTCAACTGGAACTTTGAATTTTAGCTTCAATGCGCCGAAGACCGAGGCTTCTAGCTTTGGGCAAGCTAACGCTGGTGGAAATTCGCTGTTCGGAGCGGCTCAACAAACTCCTACTCCAACACCTTCGTTTCAAACTAGTGTTCCAGCAACTGGAAACTTCAATTTTACACCACCGACCCCCTCTGGTGGTTTTAATTTTGGAACTGTAAGTTAATTTTTTACTTTGAACAAATTTTATTGTTGAAACTGTACTGTAATTGTTCTGTCATTTTTCATCACAGGCAGCACCTTCAGCGCCAGGTGGTTTTAATTTCAATGTAGCAGGAGCAACACCGGCTGTTTCTTTCGACCCAGCTGCACGACCGTCATTCAATTTCACAGGAGGCGCTGTGCCAGCTTTTAACGCTGCTCCGTAAGTATTTTTGTCTATTGCAAATAAGTATGTCCATTCTCTTTTATTTTATTATTATTGAAATTGTACCATTTTCATCATTTAACATGTTATCCGAATTGAGTTTATGTAGACGAATTTTAATAATCATTCTTTCTTTTACTCTCTCTTTTTGTTTTATTTCTATTCTGTAATTACGTAAATTTATAAGTTTTGTATTCTTTTAGCGCTGCTGCAACTTCCATGCCAGGGAGAAAAATCAAGAAAGCAGTAAGAAGGGTAAATCAGCGGTAAAAACACTGTGCGGACAATGTCATGCGTGACACGTGTGGATTAACTGAGAGAAACGCGCAAGAACGAAACAAGAAATCAAGTGGCAAATTAGAATGGTTTTACATCTAGCATTCGTCTGTAATATAGTCACACGAAGACTTAAAGTGCTCGATTACGACCGGTTGTGTTCCATGAAAATGAAGAGGGCGAGAGGGAAAGCGAAAGCAGTAAAGGGTAAAAAGGAAGGAGATATTGAAAAGAAGGTAGATAGAGAAGAGAAAACGCGAGTAGTTAGGAAAGGGGGAAAGAGGGCCAAGACGCTGGTGAGAATTGTAAATTATAAATTATTGAACTAATATACAATAGCAACGGATGACGTTTTGAGATTGGCTCCTAGGGAGCCAGTTTTACTTTAGGGCCGATGCGCGCGAAAAATAGAGAAGAGAAAAAAAAAAAGAAAAGCAAAAAACTGCTACCCTCAGCGACTTGGCAAGCCGCGTATGTCGAAACCATGTAAGCGGATATTTTGACATTCGAAGCGTTCGTACGTATATTCTCAGGTAAGTATATTTACATGTAGAATGTCAATCACAAACATGATTTGCGACTCGTCAAGCGGGAGGTACGACGAACCTTTTCTTTCTCGCCCTTTCAGTCGACTGCGAAACGCGAGATTCGCAGTGATTGACTTTTCGAGGAGCGAGCGTCGCGGGAGGATCGTGTCAACGGATAATGATGGTCCCGCTACTCGTAGTCTTGTCGAAGTGAAGAATTAACGTTATATTTTAAGTAGGTGGCTGAAGCTCGGACGGTCGAAAGCGCCAACCTACGACGACGATTGTCGTAGGCGACCGACCCTCTGGGAACGTTGTAACATACACACGAAAAATGGCATTCGGTTTAGTACAAAGTCGCGAGTACTGAACATTTCCACCGCGTGGTCGAAATTGTATATTTTTTTTATACGAAGCAGAATGAAAATAATCCTATAAGAGAAATACTGAATGCCATTTTGGTTAGGTTTATATATAAATATATATCGTAGCGTCGATAAGAATTGTCGGACAGGGCTGCGTGTTTCGTAAGTCTTCGTAGTCGCCGGGTCTCGCGGAGGCTCGTTGATTTTCTACTTTAATTTTGAATTCTTTCCGTTCCTTTTTGTTGTCTTTTTTGTCCACTTCTCGCGAAGGGTACAAGGGTATTATATGCGCGGCGAGTACGAAGTGCAACGCACAGATCTTCGTGAGATTCCCGGCGAGAAATAGAAATAGTCGGCGTCTGAATTCGATCCGGCACTGAAATCAAGGCCACTCTCCGCAGTTAGACACGTAGGTACAAAACAATCTGTTATATATTGTTGCTCTATTCGTTGTTGTATAAATACTTACGAACGCTCTTCGCAGGTAGGCGTTTGATACTTTGCGTTTTAACTCGGTCAACTCGGAGATGCGACGATGACGATGGCCCCAATAGGCGCGGAGCGAATTGACTCGCGGAAGACACGGTTTTTTATCGTTAGCCTTTTTCGTTGTCACTGCAAAGCAGATTCGATGCTCGCAATTCGTGGCTTCTTCACTTTTTTTTTTAGAAAGCGGCGAATAAGGATTTTTAAAGTTTTACTCGCGGGATGCATCGCGCAAGAGAATCTACAGCGTATTTTGTTCTTTCCTTTTTTCATTCTATTTATTATTCAATTTTTTTCTTTCTCTCTTTTCCTTCCTTCTTTCTTTCTTTTTTAAAACGCGAGGAATTTCTATCGGCGACGAACGCGCCATTGTACTCGTAGCGTAATTGCTCGAATCGACGAACACGCGGCGGCAACTCGTAGGTTGTAAGTATGACGTGTAAAGAATAAACATAGAAGAAATAAGTGAAAAAAGTATGTGACTGTGTGCTGCCTGTCTGTCTGTCCGTCTATCTCGCTTTTTAAATGGACAACGTGAACATTCTCTGTCTTAGGCTGTGTGTCCGAGGTAACAAAATTTCCCGTGTGCTCACTGCCCGTCCTTTTCAATACGCGGCGCGAGGAATTCACACCGATTCTTCGAAACTCGATTTTAGAAAATATGTATTCACGCCGGAGAATCGTCGACATTTTCCATTAATGGAGGTTTCTCGTGAAAAGAGGCCCGTTTACTACGCAATAATCAGTGACGAATAATTGATTAGTCTAAATGAATATTTCTTTTTTACTTCTTTCGTTGCTTACGTAACATCGAACAAACGCATCCATATCGAAACATGGAAATTTTAATAATTGGCGGAGTTTTTCAAAATTCACTCAAATCATTGGTATAATCACATATAACAGGTATTGAACTTTTTTCCTTTAAGAAATATTCAGAGATATCATTTTCATCTTCATTTTCTTAATCTTAGTAATTAATAAATAAATCAATTAATTATGGCACTTTTAGCGATTCAAATGCGCCTAGCGCCTAGTTCAGAGGAACCGTAAGCAAGAGCATTCGAAAGAAAATTTCTAATGAGAGATCGAAATTTCAATTTTGAATAGAAGAAAAGTTTTTTCTTTCTTTAGAATGTACCTAGATCTAAAACGTTAGCTTGACTCGAAACGACGTACCGCATTAAGACATGAAAATAACTTTTATAAGGTTGCAGCACGACTGGTTACCATTTTACAGAATTTTTCACTGGCAAAGCTATTGCTTGTTGAAAACGTCTGTTTTGTGAGTATGTGTGTATATACACACACGCGTGTGTGTGTGTGTGTGTGCGTGTGCGTGTGCGTGTGCGTGTGCGTGCGTGCGTGGGTGGGTGTGGGTGCGAGGTGTGTGAATAGGTTCATGTGTAAATGAAACTTGGAAAACTCGGACTGTGCGTTCATAGTCTGAGCGCTCATATATATGTATTTCGATTGTCGAACCGAAAGTATCGTTTATTACAACCTTCAGAATTTTCTTTCTAATGCTCAGCAATCAAGTGCACAGAAAATTCAAACTTTTCTTATAAAACAATGGAAATTCCTAAAATGGTTTTATATTCTTCAATGTGTAAGAAAATTTACTGATTGTTGTAAACTTAAAATTAAAAAATAAACACTTGTGTTAATACTTTATTCTTTTATCGGTGAAAGTTCATTTATTACATAAACTATAAAAATGAAAAAAAAATAAATAAAATAAAATAAAAATTCCTTTTTTAATGAGATTTCCCGAACAAAAATGAAAGAAGCATTCACATACTTTAGTATATATCAGCATGAAATCTAGTCTAAAGGCACTATGAATTTACTGAATATTTTTTTCTTTTACAATATCATGTTAACCATAAATGATCAAAAACAATAAACAATGACATTATATACGTACAATTGATTTTCCAAAAAATATTTATTCCGTTATTCTGTTGGATGTTGGCGAATGTTCGTGACGTCATTAATTAGCAAGAAATGCGGCGGTTCGTTCGAATTCATTCAAATATAAATATACCCTTTTAAAGTATTCAATCATTTAAGTTTAAGTTTAAATATTCATAACTAAATTATTTTGAGATATTCAATCAATTTTTTTTTAAATAAGTAATAAACAATCAAGTGCAAACTTGACGTTGACATTTTAAAATATGGTTTTGCAATAATATCGTCATCATATATATATTCACCTAAAGCTAAGGAAAAGATATGCTAAAAATTTAGTTTACGTGTATATAAATAAAATTACATTCGACATAATCTGTACAAAGTGTATCTATATATATAAAGATTTGAAAAACGTTTAAAAAATATTTAGAAAACAATATGGTACGAATTTTATGATGGAAATCGGTTGTTTTTTTTTTTTTTTTTTTTTTTTTTATATCGTTTTATCGGGAGCGTTGCAGAACATCCAAGGCCTTGTTGTGAATCTTAATCTACTGTATTGATTACTAATGCATTATAATGAAAGAACGCGAGCGACACGGCGAGAACTCGCAATCGACTGACTGTAAATTTTATTGCGTATTATAATACGACTTTGGAGAATGTTCACCGTTCGCTTCCGGCTGTACACACACGTCGCGTGACTTTAAAAAGTTGCATTATTGGCGGTGTGCTTTGAAATGCTCAAAAGCGTAGGTTTATAAATTACGTTTCGACTTGGCAATCAAAGTCGATGAAAATCAATATTTAAAAGAAAACCTCGGTAAAGTGTCATTACGTAACCTAGAAAATTCAATTTCCACGATACATATATATGTTTGCGTGGGCGTGTGTGTACATGTGTGTACATACATGTATGCGCGGTGGCTTTCCCGTTATCTCATCTCGTATATAGAATTTTAGTAGTATATAGACGCACGTAGTTGTCATAAACAAGTATAGCACGACGACATTAGTTCAGAATTGAATTTCTTAGATCATTGGCCTTTTTTATGAGTTTGCTTGTGTTCTGATTGAGCAGACATTTTAAAAATTAGGCATTTAAATTTGTTAAGTACGTTACAGGAAATCGAATTATCGAATTAATATAGGAGTGTCGATCGGCTTTATTATGAATATAATTAAGGTATATTATAACATTTTTCTACATCGACAAACTTTAAGGGGACCGTCTACATTAGGAGCCCAAAAAAATGATCTTTATCATGATTTATTTACAACGAAACTATTCGATGGATCATTTTAAAATTTTTACTGTTTAATAAACATGTATTGAAGTTTACAAAAAAAAAATTTTTTTATACAATTTCATTCATAAAATCAATTGTTATAAGGAAAACAAATTGGGGCCTTTGAAAATTTCTTCTTTACTATGTGCAGGATAGCGGCCCAGAAAAGCATCTGAAACACAAAAACAAAAAGTATTTGTTAAGTTTATGAGTATAGCTATCATATGAACTAAAAAAAAAACATTAATTTACTATATAAAAAAAATAGTGCTTGTTTAAACAAAAAAGTTGTTATTTTTCATTTTTTTTTTTTTTTTTTTTTTTTTTTTTTTTTTTTTTTTTTTTTTTTTATAATTTTCTTTTTTATACAAACTTCCTATTAAAAAAAATAAAA
>JAPYZR010007020.1:0-14695 GCA_030522945.1 Trichopria nigra
AAACAACCGTTCTTGGAGCCGAATTATTCGAAGTTTATCGATATTTATCAGAGGACTGCGAAATGCGTGCTGTCGCGACGGTTGCTAACTTCAAACTCCAAGTACTTTTTATTATGCAATTTAAATCTATTATTCTTAAAATATGGATATTAATAATTCTCGTCGATAATAAATGAAGTCTAAATAAAAAAAAATGATTACTTTCGAATGGATCAAAATGGTGTCCGAAAATGGAATAAATTCCGAAGCAAATTAATACATTTCTATCCAATTTGACAAATAGTCTATATGACATTAATTGAATGCATTTTAATACAAAAATGTAAATTTCATATTTTATAACCATGAATTATGTTTAATGCATTTGAATGCAAATTTATGAATAAAAAATTGGTTTAATAAATTTAATAAATTGTTTAAATACATTTAAATCCCAAAATAATCGATTCATTAAAATGTGGGTTGATGTGAATGAGATAAATAAGAAATTATTTTTCAATTTTGAAAGGAAAAAATTTTCGAAGGAAAAAATTTTCGAAGGAAAAAATTTTCGAAGGAAAGAATTTTGTATTTTGAATGAAAAGTGATGGATTTAAAATGAATGATAACAAACGAAATGGGCTTATACACAATATGTCATATCTTTTTTAACATTGTACAAATTTTTATATCCAAGTAAGAATTTGTTGATTTTCTTTTTATGAAATAGAATACTACATATTTAAAAATAATATTAACTATAGGAATCCGTTTTACAATATAGTTACTGTATACATATAGAAATAACTGTATTCAACAATCGAAAATTTCGCTGTTCTATTTTCAATATTCAGTTTGGTGCTGAATTTGTATTTAATTCATTAATCAAAAATTCAACATTGTAATATATATAATTTTTATAGTACATTTTTAATAAATTTTCTTTCAGTGCAAACTGCTGGCAAATTCAAGTATATATATATATATACGATTAATAGTACTTTTTACTTCAGAAATATTTTACAATATCTTTCTTATTCATGCGAGTTGGAAGAATAAGTTATTGCTCATTCAGAAAGAAGCTTATACAATACTATACTTAAAAAAAATTACAAACATATCACAAAACTACATTAATAACTGGCAGAAATGAATCGTGGCGCTGTATCGATTCTGTCCAGATTGCCAAGAATATAATTACTTATTATTCTAGACTGGAAAAATATGTAGTCCCAAAATATCCGCAAAATCATTTTTTTAATGGCAGGTGAACTAGCTTGCGTTCCTCGATCAAACTTTATGGATGACTGCAATTACTGTTTTTGCAATGACGATGGCACTGAAGCGCTTTGTACTCTAATGGAATGTTCTCCGCCTGTCTTATCACAAGATCGACGTGTAAGAAGTCTAGGTTCTGGTGAGTTTCAATTGTGAATTATTATGATTTACGTTTTAATTATACGTTCCATCGATGGAACATTTTTGTAAAACAAAGTGTCTAAACTGTCAGAAAATGAAATCATCATTTATTTTAACACTTTCTTTTAAAAAAAATCATATAATTGATAGAAGGACTTTTTGTTATTTTTGAAAATATATTAAATGATAAAAAATTCAAACCATTAATTGCTGTAAAAATATTCTTCTTATTATTTTAGAGCATATAATAAATATAGTATATACACATATGAATGAAATGTTGTGATTATAATGCTTATCTAGCCAAGTTTTTTAATTATATCGTTGAAGGTGAAAGAACTTGTATCCCCGGGTCCACCTTCAAGAAGGAATGCAATACCTGCAGATGCGGTGCGGACGGAAGGACTGCTGCCTGTACGTTAATGGCATGTCCCCCAGGACTTTCCGTAAGTTTCATTTTCATTAATTGTTTTATTCGTTTACCCAAGGTAGCAGTAATTGCACCTAATTGTTATTCGCCATATTTTCTCATTATATTACATATCTAATTATATATTATTCTCATTAATATTTTCACAAACATTATCACAAACATTATCACTGTTATCAGAATTGATACGTGGGTTTTGTTCAACATCTTCCCTATAATGGTCATCCAGGATTGCTGTAGCATCAATCCCATCTTCTCCAAGTTCACTAAGGCCTGAGAAAATCAACATTGCAGTCAATATGTTCATGGCGTGTAATTTTGCCCAGTTCATTATTAGATTGTAAACGAAAATAATAATTTTCTCTAATCTGTTAATTGATCTGCAAATTGATCTGAATTAATAATATTTAATAAAATAATAATGATTTGACATCGGCAACTGATGGAGATTCAAATTTTCTGTACACAGGAGGAGTAAATTAAGAGAGAATCAGCCGAGTTGATAATAATAATTTTACAATTTTATTAATTTCTATGTCACAGTTGCACGTATAGAGTTTATTTACTCTTTAATACTTTTATATACCGTCATGCGTATAATCTATACAATGCGTTACTTCGTCATTGTCCTTTCTCTCGCACCCTGGAAACTTTCTTAAGATAATAAATTTTGTTTTTCCTTTTTCGATAATCATTCATTCAATCCATTTTCGAATCGCCACACACATAACGGTCGTCCATCGCCATATATCGTCTTTTAATCGACACATTGTAACGATCGGTGCAGTAAACGGGTGTCGAGGTGGAGCCATATATGTATCGATTCGGAAAAATCTTTGGACCTTCATCATAAATTAAGGTGCGTTGCGAGCTCTTTTTAAACTGCTTAGAAAAAATAGTCTTATAATTCTACATACTTTATTTAATTACATTTTCATTATTATTATTTGATGAGAAACACGACTCATTTCGGAGAAAATGAAGCGGAATATTTGTATAAGTATTAAAGAATTTTAAAACAGAACTGTATTTCTAATTTGCGCAACATTTTGACAAACGACCGCACCCGAACTCTCTTTTGATAAATCTCTAGAAAATCGTGTCTTAAAGTGTTAAGTTACAAATTTCAAAGTAGCAACGAGTACAGAGTTGATCAATTCACAATTAGACTTTTTAAGCCGTTTCTTATTTACTCTTTTCTTATTTCGTTAAAGATGTACAATGATACGCTGACGACATGGTGCAGAGTAAACAATAATAGGGACAGCGAATGAATTTCTCGAATTGTTATGCGACTTTATTGGTGACTGCGAGTCTTAGATTCCTTTCCTTGACAATTTGATTTTTATCTTGTTAACTGATCCGGCATTCTTTTAAGTTTTAAGTAAAAATTATATTGTAAAGAACGCGGTGTATAATACGGTGTATAATACAAAATCGACAACCAGATCAACTGTGAGTCGTACGAATAGACATAATTCGACTTTTTATCATAGTCAATACCGTATGTACGGCCAAGACCAGATAAAGACTCTTAGGTGGGCCTTTTAAGCATAATTGACTATAATGAAACAGTAGCCGACTTAGTCGCCGACGAAAACTGTAGTAGGTTTTATATCGACATCGATTTAGTCCAGTATAAATGACGATATAATTTTTGACATGGTCTAGTTTAGAAGACTTGACAGTTGACTTCTTCTCTACTGCTTGAATAAAACGCTACACTTGGTCACGCATGTCGTTCTTTTCATGGTATATACTTTGAACTAAATCGACTTTCTCCGCTGAATTGTATCCGAATGTAGAAAACTTGGCAAGAACCAAAACTCGTATGACAGAAATTGTATTTTACATCAGGGTCCAGGTCATTGAATGTCGTTGATATCCTCGTAAGAAATTGATTACACCTATAACTGTTACAAGATTCGAAATATTACTCCGAGTGTCAAGTTTGAAAGATGCCAAAATATGTACAGCGTGACTGACAATTGCGACAGATCCGAACGCCATTTACCAAAGGGAAGAATCGATTATTAGGGTGTATTGCAATTAAATGGTAATTCTTTAATTAAACATTCAATTAAACATTTAATTACAATACGCTAGATATCAAAAGGTTATTCGAAAATTCATAAAAAAAAAAAACATTCGTGAATTATTCATACGATATAGTGATGAAGAAATTTTGTTGCATAAGACATGTCGCGTTTTCACGAAATACATATATGACTGTCGTTGGAAAAAGTTTCTCGCACTTTATAGATTAATGACAATCTGCCGCTATAATCCGAAGACAATAAAAAAGAAAATTTTTCCCGACACGCAAACGCCGAATCTTATATTTACGAATCCGAGCAATTGAGATGTAGTGTAAACTGGATGGACTTGTTCAATCTGAAACTTAACAGCTGTATATCGCCTAATTACAGCTCTGCCTTCTTTTACGCGTCCTGTTTAGCAAGGCTATACGTTATCGCAAAATAAAATATCGCTTCGCTGCTTTTTGTGCTTCGCGCCGATTTCTTCGACATTTTCGTCAATCGAAGATTTCATATATATATGCTTGTTTTTTTTATTTTTTTTTTATTTTTTTTTTTAATAGTCCGGCGCATATATTACCACCCTACAAGCATCTGTCTGAGAGCAACAATTGACATAAGTTTCGTAACTTTCCTAACGTCTTGACAGCGTTCGTAATTCTTTGGTATAACCTTATTTCTTAATAAGTACGATACATGTGTAGTCTTATTCCGATGACGATTAAAATTTTTAAGATAACGAAACAGCGTCCTACTTCCGTAACGCAGACGTATCTTATTTAGGGATGCAACACGAAACATCTTCGAGAATCAATTACTGAAATTAGGGTATAACTGCTAATTTTCGTAAATTCAATTTTCGTAGTTGACTGTCAGTCGTCTATATGATTACAATCATCTGATTCGAACGATCTCATTCGATACAGACTATAAGTAGCTGGATATGTTCAGCATTGATATCAAAAGTTCAGACTGGAAAGTTGGACTTTCTGACACTGGAATACATCGACCATTTTAACCGTAATGTAAATGAACGCATTTCTTATCGATTGGAAATAGCCAATTATAATAACATATGCCTGTCATATCCCTGGTAAAAATTGAACACGTTATAAAGTGTTCCTAAAGTGAAACAAAAGCGTATCTGAAATGTGCTGGAAAGCAAAAGTCGAATGATGAGAAATTTACGCAAATCTGAACACTCGATGTGGGATGTGCCCAAAGTTACATGTCCATTAAATGCACATGTAAGACGCTTGTTTTATATCCTATAGACTTGTCAAGTGTCTTAATCAGTATTGTGTGTACAATTTCAAATACATTAGTGAACATTTTTCTTTAATGTAAATAAATGAACACTTCATTCACAGATAAAATGCGTCATTCAAGTGCGTCGAAAGCGTTTTACCGCTAAAAATATAAATGTGCAAATGCCCAACATTCACGTCCAAAACATTTATGGGACACTTTGAGAATACTCATCTATAAATGTGTTCAATGTTTAGAAGGGAGTTAATTTACAAAATTCATAAATGATCGTGTGATACAAGATAAAAAAGAAAAGATAAATTCAATCAAAACAAAATGACATTTGTTGGACGGTCTAAACCATAATATTACAAGCTAAAGCAAAATAATGAGCATATATATAATAAAAGTAACAGAAACAAGCACGCTCCTTACGGAAAATGAGACGGTATAAGTTGAGAATGTACCCTAGTAGAAAATGAGTCCAGTTTGTGGCTAGTTTCTGTCCAGTCCATGTTAAAGGTATAGGATAACTGGGCAATGTAACAGAAAACTGGACAGATATACGATTCTTATAATATTTACATAAAAGAACGTCATCAATTTCAAATTTCGTTACGACTTTAGAAATTTTAGAAAACCCTATTGTATATATTTATTATTACTTACACGTACCTACGAAAATTGACGAAATCCTTTATCTTACAATAGGTATATAGATATCTACATAAACAGGCATTGAAATTGTTGGTTCGCCAACACTCGTTCAATCCTCGGTTTTAATCGTAAATTTTATTTACATGTTACCACACCCAGTCGTGCAATTCTATATCGCGTCCGAACGTTGTGTCCACCGCCGCGCTTCTAGAATGTTCACTTACTGATGTAACGCATCGATATATTTCAAAACGACTTTTAAAATATATCAAATAAGACAACAATCCATAAATTATTGTTCCATTTCGAATTTCATATTATATACCGGCACATTTTTCGTAATGCGCTAATCGAAATTTAAGTCTTTTGATTTTTTGAAATCCTTCATGGGCTCAACGGATCTAGGAATCGTGTACCTAAATTCCGAATATTCATAATAACAAAGGTGTTTTGATCCTCGATCGTCTTGACAATGAAAATCGATTATGATTTAATTGGTGCGTATAGGCCTTTACTGAAACGAAAGAGCTGGAAAGGAACGATTCCGGAATGCCATGTAGGTTAGGTACTTATTAAAACCACCTTATCAACCGTCGGTAAAGAGAATGGAAAGTCTTCTGGAACCTCACTTCAAGTCTACTTTCTTGACTAAAATTTCGCATTATGTCACAACAATGATAAAGCAATCCCTCAAAAAATAAGATTTGCCTCGTTATGACATAGATTCTCCATTTAATGCAATCGGCAGAGGTTAAAAGTTGTATGGAATAAGTACAAAAAGTATTCATTGAGACCTTCGTGAGCTCGGAAAGAGTTCCTAAAGATATACTTAAAAAATGTGCTCGGGAGTCGATGCGTAGAAGGATTCGACGAGGACTTTTTCTACTCTTTCCGTCTAGCATTTTTTCCTTCGCCGATTGGTATGATGTCGCAATCATTCCTAACCGCTCTCTCGATCGATCATTCCATGAACAAATCACGGTATCGGAGATTTATTGAGACATTTTAATGCGCAATAAATTATATTAAGATTTGTAGCGTGACTTTAGGAACATGCTATCAGCGGGCTGTGTGCCAATGGAAATGGACAAACCATATAGAGTTAAGAGATCACAGAAATTCGCCTCTATTTAGTGATAAACCTCCAAAGACATTCGCGCGATCTAAATTCAAAAGTGATAATAAGATCATCACTACCGTTTGTCGCAAATCCCAACGACTCATTGTTTTTGAAATTAGACTTAACGTAGAGGAACCTTGTGGACGCTCGCGACTTTCGCGTCGTGTCGTTCATTTCGTAATTCGTTCAATTTAATTACAGACGAGGGCTCCCGCCCTCGATTCCTAAGGTTTTCGATACCTTCGAGGTTAATTTAATCTAAATTCGTCGCTAGACGTTCCTTTCCTTATCTAAAGTACTTCAGGCCCGCCACCAAAAGGAACTTCTCGATGAAGAGCTCGGAGTCGAGGACGGCGATATGCGCTGCACGGCCAATCAGGGCGTTGGCCGTTGGAGGAAGTGCGTGATGCACGTCGTATCTTACAAGACTCACCCCCGGCGTTGACATTATCGGATACAGTATGTTGTGCACCATCTCCCGATAGGCGGCGCCTAAGTAACAGAACGAAACAATAACGCTATTCAATAATGCTGGAAAAAAGAAAAATAATGGAAATCGAATGATATTGGTACGGATAAAGGCTGGATGGATGGGATGGAAAATTAAAACGAATAAATGAAAATACATCTTTGCGTGCAGCTAATGAATTTCGTATACTATAGTTTGGAAATCTATTGATGAAATAATGTTACCTTGGTCGGTAGGGTCTCGGACAGCGGCCTTGCAAAGCTCTATACGAGCAGAGTGCAACGGCACGTAGCGGTCTTGAGCACTACCGCATAACAGGACGTGTTTGAATTTTTGCAAATTGCTTTTCTGACTCAGTCGAAACATGAAAGAACGTCTTACGTCGGACGAATCTTTCATCGCCAGCTGCAGAAGTGAGCCGGATTTTTTCCACTTCTGCATGAACCACATTCCTGAAAGAAAAATTGTCCAGATGTACAATGAATATAGTGAAAGTCTAGAGTCTGGACGTTACGACCCGTCGATAGGAAGCAACGAATCTTACCAGCATTGACGAGACCACTCGTATTGTAAAGTGTGCCGAGATGGGGTCCGCTCAAGCTTAGAAAAGTGTGCAGTCGGGAAAGAAGTGGTCGAAGCTGAGGTCTTGTAAGCGCGCTACGTATAATGATGGTCCCCAAGGAATGGCCAATGAAACTGACTTTGGTTGGATTCAAACCAGAAGTCTCGATATGATGCATAATTTCACCGACCAATCGATTCGTCATCGTTTCGAAATCCGAAAACGTGTCGCCCTGGAAATAATGATTGTCGGAGATCAGGGAGTTGATTAAAGTATATCGTTTCAAGTATTATAGCACTCCTGACCCAACATCATCATCTCCTCTGTTAAATGGGTCATCGAAGTATTTACATGTAAAACGTCCGATTGACTAAATAACATTACCGTGCATTTACCTTGTTTTTCTCCGACATGAGGAAGTCGAGATGAGCACCTGGAAGTCCAAGCTCAAGGTACGTTTTAACTAAGCGCAAGTCCGCTGCATTTCCATCGAGGCCGTGAACGCAGATAATTAGATGCACACCTTCCGGCGAGAAAAGCCGATATTCATCGCTGATGTGGAAATACGGGAGAGTCGATGCGAGTGACGGTATATCACTAATAATGAAGAAGAGAAGAAGAAACAAAAATAACAAACCACTGACTTAAATGACGAAGATAAGCTCATTTTCGGACAATTCCCATCGATAAATAAGAAAACTTTCGATCGGTTCTGAAAATCTAAATTTAAATATTAATTGAAACTCGTGCAAGGGAAAGAGCTTTCTCGTAAAAATATTTATTTCGAAGAATTATTACCAATAGTGCTTGAAGAATCGACTTAAATTTGATTTCTTTTTGCTTTTTCTTTACGATAAAATGTTTTTATCTATTTTTAAAGGGAATTTCTCACTCTATACAGGGTGATCCAAAAGACCCGGTACGGTAAAATAAATTCGGGGAAAATGTTACGTAGGAAGGTTTTAGGATTTTTCCCTTCCTACTTAATGGTACCGTGGAATTTGACCTCGGACATAACCTTGAAGGTTGTTACAAGGTCAGGATTATTTCATTGAATTGGAACCCCCTCCCCTACTTTTTTGTCATGGATTCGAGGATGTGACCTTCGGAAAGCCAAATGAAGGGCAAACGTCAAAAACACCTTGACCTGGAAGTTAATTCTAAAGGTTATCGAAAGGTTGGCGTAATCTTTTCGCAGGAAACCCTCGTATTTTGACCTTTATTTAACCTTCTGAAGGTCAGACTCTTACAAATTTAAAACGTACAATCCCGCCGGGATATTTCGCCATGTACCGGGACTTTTGGATCACCCTGTACATATTACTTCCGACGATGCGAATATGAACATGGGACCAATTCTAAATCAGTCAAGTAAAAGAGCGTTCGTACCTGTAGATTTTTCCAGCAAAGCTCATTTGCCGTTTGAAATCTTCCTTACATTTCTTAAAATTAATAAAATCATCCTGCGTCGACTGCAACAGCTCCTTACCCTCTTGGTAGCAATCCAAACAAATGTCTCGATTATTGCCGTAAACGCTATCTTTGTCGTTATTCCGCTGGGGGCTGCAGGGCGCCGTCTTGTTTTGTTTGGGCGATTTGCTCCTCTTGACCGATTCGTAAACGTGGTAGAGAGGATTGTCGATCGGCGCCGGCGGATCCCGAAACTCTTCAGGTGGTGGCGGCTCATCCTGGAACATTTTCGGAGGTGGCAGACGCACCTCGTCGTAGGAATTTTCCGATATCGAATTGTTCTTGCCGTGTTTTGCCCTCTTCGATACGATTTTCGCGAGTTTCTGCCGTAACTGATCATCCGACAAAACGCCACGTTTCTGCTCGGAACTCGACGTATCACCGCTACTGACCCATCCTGAGCATTCCGACGTTAGATTGCTGGAACTCGAGCTCGGTGTCGGAGTGCTCGGCCTTGACGACGGCGGACTTGGCGGGTTCGGAATTGGCGGCAAGTTGTTGCTCAAACTGTCTTTGCTGTCGCGAATCGGCATGCAGGGCAATGATACGGCACTGCGCGGCACCACCACCTTATTTTCCGCCACTGGAACGCTGGCGCAGCGCAAACGCTTCAAGTTCGGCACTGGAAGCGCTAAAACAGTCGTGATACTTGTTTTAAAGGCAAACCCCCTTTTTCGACCTAGAAATAAAAAGTGGCATTTTTCGGACCTCTGTTATTTTTGTTTATTTACATTCACCGAACGAAAGTTTGAATTGAAATGACGTATAACGTAAACTCACGTGAGGATGGACAATTAATATTAATTAGTGTGGGTCAATTTATGGAGCATCACGTGTCTGTGCCTCGCCCTTTACACATCAGTATAATGTTATGCAATAGAGTCAATCATCATTGTTGGTTGATCGCACTTTTGAGCTGGTACTTATCCAGTTTCAATTTTCCAACCAAGCCTCTTAGCACGCGACGTATTTGCATTTAATATACGAAATGAGCTTTTTCCTTCTCGAAACACCACGATGAGTGTCCCATTTCCCCATCCACGCCCAGTACTTCAATCATTATTATCATTATTATTTTGTAAAATTATTATTGCTATTGTTACTTAAAAAAAAAAAGAATTATTCAATGCGGAAAAGTGATCATGCGCTAATTAATTTAGTTGTGCGATTAATTTGAATTCATAAAACTAGCTTTGGAATCACGTGCCATAATCTCTTCTGTCGAAATGCAAATTTCTATATCGGTTAAAATTAATAATCAATATACCGACGCGTAGGTAGACGGACTGAAGTAGTTGGCAATGCGCGGTCAATTAAAGATAATAGGGTGGCCTATAAGAGCCTATTGAATTTGACGAAACATTTTCAGACTGAAAATCATTAAAGTGATCCAACGATAATCACTCGTGTACAATTCGCATATCAGTTTTAAACGTTACTTTCCATTACAATGAAGTTCTTGCTGTATTTTTCGTCAACTTTTCTCATCGTCTATCTATTTTTAAAGCACAATCGATTATCCTTTCAACGATATACGCGCGTTGACTCGACATCTCCCATCGTATAATGCGAAAAGTTTCTATTCAACTAACCTCCGTTCGAGTTGTCCGAGGGCGCCGAACTTTCCTCGCCAACCGGTGACGTTATCGTATCGACTTTCACGATGATCTTATTGTTGTTCTCCACGTCCAGAACGCTCGACGTCGGCATCGATTGCTGATGCTTCGGCAATATCGAATCCTGATAAGCGGGCGGCGGAGCAAATTTTTTCGTCCGATGATGGCACGACTTCTTCGGTCTTTCACGTTGGTCCTCTTTCGTGCTCGGGGCGGAATGCGGCCTTCGGCCGTGGCGATCCTTCCTGCTTCGGTCAACGTGAACCTCGAGCTTGTTCAGGTCCACGTTCATGGCGATCACTTCGTAAAACGGCAGGTCCGCCTCTTGTAACTTTGCAATCACGTCTTGAGTCTTTTTTCTCTCTTCGTGTTTTCGCGACTTCCTCTCATCTTGCCCGTCAACTTTCTCGCGACGAGAATCGCCGTGCGGCGCATCCTTTCGGAGAGTGATTTCGTTGCACCAAGTCTAATTTGTTTCACAAAAAAGAAACATCGGAATTTCATGTTATTTTTATAATAAAAGACTGGTCGAAACAAAAGTTAAATACAAAATTACATGTTCAGTAGCTCCCCCCCATTCGATACGAAACATTTTACAATATGGCGACATTCACCAAGTATAGTTATAGGAAGCATTAAAAATGACATTGAAACATGAGATTGAATGAATTAATGAGATTCGATGAATGGATCTTACATCATCGCAAAGTCTATCGGTGCTTTTGGGCCTTTTGGGACGATTCTCCTTTTCCGGAATCTTCCCGTTAGGCTGACGCAGGAAAGAATCTATCGTCATTTCTGAATAGACGCTGTTCGTCCTCCTGTCGTCGTGATTCGTGCCGTTCGGCATATCCTGCCAATCCCTTAAACTCGCACGGTGGGCGTGACCGGATGTCTTTCCCAACGTGTGGTACCTACGCTTATCGCTACTGTTGTTGTGGCTGTTGAACTTGTTGTTCGATTGTTGTTCCTGCTTTATCGCATTGGCCCGATACGTCACTCTGTCGAGAGTGGCCGCATGAAGATTCGTACATTCCGGAGGGCAGCTGCCGTTCTTGTTTGACTTTGTCGAAAAATTAGTCTGCTCGTTGCTCGGTAGTTGCTGCCGTTGGATCAGACGATAACTTCTCGGCTCGAGCCTTATCCGCCTTGAGTTCAATGAATGTGCGTCTGCAAAAAAAAAGTATACACTATTATCATGCATTTGTTTACATTTTTAATTACTTGCTGTAAGAATGTACATGCAACGTTAATAGCTACCTTCGTCGATCGTATTAGCAGCTTTTCCCTCGAGCTTGAAGCAGTCCGAAAGCTGCGCCAAATCGAAGGTTCCAACGCAAGTTGGCACGACGAGGTTTTGTTCGTACGTGGATGTATTTTTGGACCGATCCACGGGTAGACGGTCATTAGGTGGTAGCTCCGGAAACATCGCGGCCAACAGAGAGGTGATCGATGTCGTCGGTTCCTGATCGTCCGAGTCTTGACCGAAGGAGTTTGGCACCAGCATTTGCGTCGACTTAGCCTTCTGTAGAGTAGCCACTGGCGGCGAACCCACGGACGGATTCGGCGCTGAACACGCTTGCTGCTTGTACGACGGTGGAAATAGCGACATGCATGATGGTGCCATCGATCTCAATTTTCCCCTGGTAGGTACCGTGGACGGTGGTGTCGAGTTTCTCGATGCTGCTCGATTTTTCGAGAATAGTTGAGTCGACGCCGACCTGGGCAGAGTCTTGGGCGACATTTTTGCATGCACGGGAGTTTCGGGGCCCAGTTGGTCGAGTGATTTGCTATGTCTGGCCGGCAACGAGGCCGGAGCAAGAAGGAATCGTGCCTGGATGCCGTTCATTTCATGCGCACCACCTTCGCTCCTCGGTGACCAGGCACTCAGATCCCTGGTCTCCATGATCGAATTGATCCCGCAGTTGCAGTCATCCATGCAAGGAACTGAGAAATAGTCATGAAATTATAATAAGTTTTCGACAAATAAAGTAAAACATCCATATGGAGCTCTGAAGAAACCACCTCAGCCGCATCGAATTATTATCAATAAGTGATTATCAAACGAAATAAAGCAAGATCATTAATCTCACCGCTGTTTCTGTGCCTTTGTTGCATGTCCGCGTACTGATCTTCGAATATAAGAGGTAGACTGTGGAGATCTCCATCCAGTTCGGGACAATGAACCGGCAACGGAGGTAAGGATGCCAAATACCGCGATCTCCTCGCGGCTTCGCTAACTGCCTGATACGATTGGTAGTTGGCATCGTAACATCCAGCTGCCGAGGTTCTGGGATTTTCCAAAACAAAGAAACCCTCGGCAAATCGTCTAACCTGCATCGTGTATGAAAATGAATATGAAATGAAAAGCCTATAAGAAAGATCTTTGAAGCTTGCATTTGAAAAATTTGTGTTCGAATTAAAATTCAAATTTGAAAATTCGTCAAATCAATTGTATGCGGAATGAAATGATGGGAATTGCTTATTTTAAAACAATAGAAATGCCATTACTCTTTGCTGATGGTGCAATTTAGCGAAATGGTGATGAACGGTTTCCCGCCCGGAAAAAACCTCCAGGAAGTGCTGCCAGAGAACGATGTTTTCCGCACAAAGCTGCGCAATGTCCATTTCATCGCTGTCGAACATCTGGAAGATAATCGAGGTCGATTATATCCAAGGTACAACACGACATCACGCTTATCTTCTCCAACCCTTCGATTAACTCCTTTTATAATTAGAATAGTGCATATGCTTCCGGGACATCAGATAACTTACACGTGCAATCACTCTTTCGAAAGCAAACGGCTCGAGATGATAACTGAACCATGAAAGTTTTATAGGATTATACAATTTCATTATACTTAACACTCTTATTGATAAAATATAATATTTTTTTTGTTTGTTTGATAATACGTTAGCGTTTCACGTTTTAACAATATGTAGAAATTAATTTTGAATCGCAATTAAATTATATCGTTAGCAAGTTTTCCTAAATTTCAACGTGGCAATTAATATTGAAACGCATCAAATCAGTTAATTGGTTTCAAGCGGCTGTTAATTTTATGAATCCGGTTCATAATTGACCACGTTGATGTAAATTATTCAACCGATAATTTTCGATCAATGTTCGGCAGGAGCCAATCCCAAATGTCATTCGCGTAGATGGAGATCATTTTTTCGTCATAATTTCCTGGGATGATTTTAGAACTATGTTGCAATAATAGGTTAAGTGTAAACACGGACTCTAATCAGCAGCCGATAATATAAAACAATGTCTTTTATTTCTCATTAGTTTTTTCATTTTCTCGACGGAGAAAACATTTTTTCAATATTTAAAGAAATATTTAAAGAAAATGTTTTTCTGAAATATTTTTATCATATTATTAAAATATTTATTGAATAATATTTTTTTACCACTTATGTATTTTAAAAAATGGTTTCTTTTAATATTTTAATAATATTATTTAAGATTGTTGTAAATTCCCTTTCATATTTATGTGTTTTATATATAAAAAAGAAATGAAAAAAAGTCATATCTATAAATAAAAGTTGTTATTATTATTATTATTACTATTATTATTATTAATATACTTAAAAAATTGTTAAAAATAACTTTACGACTGCTTTTTTTAATGAAAAATAAAAAATACTTCCCTTGCAGTCTTTTGACTAAAAAACATAAATAA
>JAPYZR010007021.1:0-14488 GCA_030522945.1 Trichopria nigra
TAACAGTTTCATCGTCACTTTATTTTTAAACAATATAAACTTTTACATGATTTAAAAGTTCTGCATCAGCTGCTTAAATCAGTGATTAATGACTTTCACAATTTGCATCAGTGAACCACATATTTAACTGATGGCATAGCAGTGAAATTAGCTGTAAAATCAGCTATAATTTTTTCACTGGAAATTTCAGCGGAATTTCCAGTGATTTTTATTTAGAGAGTCCCGCAAAAAGAATTGTTTTAAACTGTAGATATTTCATTTTACAATTGTGACCGCCAGCACAGAAGATGAAATGACATCTAATCTCAAATCTCAAATTTTTCATATATAATTTCATCCGAAATACAAATTTTTAATATCAAAAGATTATAACCCCTAAATATCGAAGAAATATTAAAATATATATTTTATCGTATTTTAAAGAGCATTGCTAATGCGATAAACAAATTTTTAGCGTGACAAAGTATGATGAAACTTTACTTTGTTAGGTTTCAGCAGTATACAGTAATGAGATAAAATCATAGGCCAAATATGTTACTTATTAATATAATCGAACGTACGGAAAATAACATCCTTAATATTGTGAAGTCTTAATAATCGATAAAAGAAATCGATAAAAATTATATTTATATTATTAGTAAATAAGAGAACATTCTTAATATATCAAAATATACAAAAATATTATGATCCATACTTTTTATCGATTTTCGCCTTTTTTATAAATTTCTATGTTTATATTAATATTGCATATGTGTAAAACATTGTCTCAGCTTCGTTAATTACTTTGTACTAGTTTTCGAGAAATTACGATTTAACCAATCGTATTTAACCAAGATAAAAACCATCAGGAATGCAGACTGTGCAGGAAATAACAAAGGCACTAACAAAATTGGATTTTGCACATTTATCACACACAAGTCCAAAATTTCATCCTAATTATATTAATTTACAAAGATATTGTAATAATTCAACATATATTATCGTGAGAAAGTACACCATATGTGAATATGAAAAATATACATCAATTTACATCACATGCAGATTCGTTGTGACTTATGACTTAATTCGACAATTTGGATGAGCTATTCTGTGAATTCATAACCAGATTTTTAATTTCATGGTCGTTAAAACGTAAATTGCGGTAACGCAGTTGAATATTACTGTAAAAATGTCATAATTTTTTATAACGAAATCTACAATTTTAGTTTAAAAAAGGATTATGAACTACGGACAACTTATTAGTATTAAATTGTCCAGGAGTGGCATTATAATGTCATCAGTATATATCATGGTATCTAAAGATTTCCAACCGCCATATTGCATCGACAATTTTCATTTTTGTAAATAATAGTAAATTTATGTTCCCAGAAATATAATATCCGGTGATGAATATATTTTCAAAAGCAATACAATTATTCTTGAGTTCACAGCATATCTATAGATGCAGTATTAACATTGGGTCAGGCTGTAAAACAGCATTATGCTGTGTCTCGCCCATTGTACAGATAAGTTTTGTGCAATAAAGACGATTATTATTATTATTATTATTATTATTGAATTATTACTTAATAAGAACACCGTCTAAGCCTGTATATATATAAGTGTAACATTTTGTTGCTATAAATTGTTTTCATATATTTTTTTCCATCATCAAAAGTTAACTTTCCTTCCTTGTCATATAAAACACTGTTTGAAGAAATGATCGTGACATAGAGATCGCATGACTTTCAAGAATCCATTGAATACTATCCATCGTATATACGCATTAAATAGAAATAAAGATAATGGAATAAGGCAAATCACCCAGGAATCTCCTTCCAAATCCAAACGCAGGCTCCGACAGTTTTCAGGTCGCTACCATAACAGAGGCCGACGAATAATCGCGCAAACAAAAGTAAGAATCCAGCGGGTAGATACGAGTAATCCCAATGCAAACAAAGCGACGGGAAACTGGCAGTCGCATTCGGAAGGCCCCGAGAGATATTGGGGACGCAATTGTTATCGCCGGCTATCGAGGAACGCCGAGTTAATTTTGCCAAATTCTAACGCTAGATCCCTTATCGGTAGAAGTAGCCAGCGTTATCGGGCGGCTTATGGTAACAGTCGCTTAAAAGCTACCGTATCTCGGTGTCCTTGTAAAGTTATCAAGAGATTTTATAGTCTTTTGCTCCGCGCGCCCGGCAATCGACGACTCTATCGGACCCTTTGTTCGGCCCGATGTGTGTCGAGGCAACGTCCTCCATATTTTATAAATATTTCTACACTCAGATTTGGCCCTGAGCCGACGCAAGTTAGTGTATAAAATGAACGAGCTCGAGTCGCTCGCTCGCGCGACATGTTCTTATACACGCCTTATCAAATTGAAATTTGATTTCAAGGCTCGATATTTTATGTCTTTAAATTCTCGGAAGGAACGTTACATTTTTAACCACTCGATAAGTTCTTGTTCTCCGTATATACTCGTGATTTGCGTCTCTGCCTGTCGCGCGTCAATGGCCATAGTTTACTAAAATACCCATATTATATATATATACACATACTTCACATTCGGAGGAACACCACACTTTCGAGAAGTCGGTGGAATTTCGAGATTTTGTTGAATAAACTTTCGACAGATTTATAATTCAATGTCAAGTGGTATAATCATATAAAATGCATATTTCAGATTATATGCTTCTATAAATTATACAATTTATTGGACATTTTTTATATACAAATATTTAGAATAAATGCGGACCTTGGATTGTTTAAAATATTTCTTGTCGGCATCAGGATACGGATTATTTTATTACGATGCCGCACGTATTTCAGCCCAGATGAAAATTGAATCCCGGTTTTACAAAAAGGCACTGGCCAGTTTGCCCTGGTAATAATCGGGCACTATAGTCGGGAAACTAATTATGTAAAGTCATGTAAACTCCATACACAATAATTTGGATAATATAACCTCAATTACTTATGAGCTGGGCCTTCTTTAATTTTCTAGCAATTTAGTTTTTCCTGGCCCATTTTTCACCTAGGAAGCTTATATAGATTATGACTAATTGCAATGGAATTCTGGTGACTCGAAGCACTTTGAATCTGTCATATAAATGCCTAAATTTTATCGTTGTTAGAAAAACCGTGTCAAGTTTAAGTTTAGAATTATCAGTATTTATTTGCAAATGATCGAAATCAGGTCCGATCTTAAGAGGCTTTTACAATTAATCCTAGTTGTATTCCATGGAATAATGAGTACGTACCAATTATTTGGTACGTTTAAACATTGACCAATTATTTATTCGTGAAAATTTACTATATATAATTAAAAAAAATTATAAAAATTTATTATAAGTGTTATTGTATAGTATGATATCAATCGAGCATATATGTATATTGATATAAAGTTACAATTTCCTTTTCTATACACTTTAATATTTACATTGTTTGTTTTTATACGCTTTAATTTGACCTCGTTATTATATTAATATAAATAACGTTAAAATAATAACTCCATTCGTTCATATACTTAACTGAAATAAACCCTTTTATGTAGGTCGACATATTATAAACCCGATAAATTTCCAACACAATTTAACGTGAATTTTATTTTAGCCGCAGATCTAAGGCTTTATGAACAGCTTGCTATTACGATTTCTTATTAAGACAAGTTATAAATATCGTGTAGCTTGGATTACAATTCATTCATTAATGAAAACATTTTTAAACTGTTAAAATCGATAATCGTTCTGGATCATTAAAAAGAACGCGTGTGGGTTTCCACACGCCTATATAGATAATAAAAATAGAATTTATTTTGCGTCTTAATTCATTACACTGAGGTAATCACATTTTTCATATTTTTTATCGTTTTAATTAATTTTGCACAGTTTGAATTTTTGTAAATATATTTTTTCGACGTCCCTTATTTTGATATTGTTTTTACTTTCATTTATTTTAATTGTTTTATTTCTATTATTATCCATTTATCATTATCGTTTATCTTCTTTATGGCTTTTATATTTCAACAGTAATTGCTTTAAAATAATAAATCCAAACGTATTTTTAATACCTTTGTTTGTTTTCTTTTTCGATTACCTAAAAATGAATTTTTATTCTGCATTTTTATTGCAATAAAAATTGTTTTTGTCGTTTGTATGGATGCATTATTTTATAAATTATTCATTGTTGTTATTATTTTTATTATGATATTGTAGAACACATTTTTAATCTCTTATTGTCAATGTTTGACTATTTATTTTGCATCAAAACTATGTTGGTAAAAGATAAGTACATTTAGCTATTTAAAATAAAGATTATTTAAAGTTGAACTATATTACGAACATGTTTTCGAATTGTTTCGAATAGTTTTGCCGAATTGCATATTAATCTTTATAAGTAATATAAAGATTACAATTTTACTTGTACACACTTTGTCAGTATTTTAAACATTTCTTACGTAAATTCCAAATATGTTGAAAAACATTCATTACCAAACCGTCATTATAAAAATGTGTTCGAAACGTGCCAAAATAATTTCACATTAACTTGTATCAAGTGAAGCGGGCGAAAGGTGTGCATTTTTTACCGAGGGCGGAAAGTTGGTAAATTCGATTAATTGTCGTACTTTTTGTCAAGCCTTCATTAGGTAAGGTATTTTTTTTTACTCGATAAAGCGTGATCTCGCAACAGATATATTATTGAAATAGATTGTTCAAAAACATGCATGATGCGCTAAATATTATTGAGTTAAAAAACATGTATTTTCCATCAATACACGCGATAAAAAGAGTAATGTCATCCATATTTTAAACATTGTGTATTATATTCAGATAATTAATAAAAAATATCTAAAAGGGGGCCATACCAGTGACTGAAAAGTATAAAAAAAGTAGCCAAGAAATCAATCAACTTAATAATTAATAAGAAACGAATAAAGCAAAGTGATGAGACTATCGTCAAAGAATTTTAAAGGAAAACTAGTCAAGGAAATGGAAGAAAATACAAAATTTTAATAAAAATAAGGTATTACTGTAAGATATTCTAAGGTGATATTTCTCTATCTAGTAATAATTATATAGTAATACCCTGTTAGAAATCTGTCCAGTTCTATGTTACACTGCCCAGTTATCCTATACCTTTAACATGGGAAAAAAGCAAACTGCAGAGAAACCAGCCAAAAACTGGACTCATTTTCTACTAGGGTAGGTTTGTGCATGAGATAAATGTCTCGATAAGTCGTGCAAATTTATGTCTAAAGTATATTGTCTTCATCTTTCAACTTATACCTTATAGCTTTACACCATTTCCCGTACTAAAGATGGAACATATATATATATATATATATATATATATATATATATATATATATATATATATATATTATTGTTTTTTTTATATTGTAGCATTGTATTTTAGTTGTATATATATATATATATATATATATATATATATATCATTGTTATTATTATATTGTAGCGTAGTATATTCACGGTGAAAAATGTTCTTGTAAATTTTATCATACTAGATGGCATTTTTAGGATAGACTTTCGTCATGCAATTTTTTATAATAAAAAGTGATATAATGAATGGCAATTTTTACCATACTCATAGTAAAACATTCCATCTTGTATGGTAAAATTTACAAGAACATTTTTCACCCTGTAGTATATTACTCAAGTTATAACTTGAAAATATTCAAAGCCTGAAAAATAATTAGATGATCAAGTATACTAAATAAGCACTAAGCAAACCTAGTATACGAAATGTAACAGTTGGGACGTTGCATTACGAAAGAATCTATATTTATATAAAAAATAATCGTAAAAATTCCAATTTTCAAAGACGACTCAGATTTACGATATTACCGCATATATGACATTGAGTATATTAAATACATTTATTATGACTGGCGTAAAACGAGCACTGTAAACATCAAGATACCGGGGATTATTGAAGATTAATGCCGAGCTAAAGAAACGATCGCGGCCTATTGTTTTCTCCAACCCGATACGGGCTGCCGCCCGCCGCCGGCGTTGCTGCGTTCGGCAAGTAGGGGCGAATTAATTTATACGATGATAACCGCTTGTGGCCTTGGCCTTGTGCGTCATCTTCGCGACGTATTTATTCAGATTATTCGCAATGACTCACGGTGAATCGGCTTCGGCAGACCGAGTCAGCCGTTACTCGCTCGATCGGTTATAGCAATTCGATGCCGCATGAAAATAAAAAATGTGCGTGCCGCAGGAAAAGCTATACGGGATCACGCGAGCTACCATCACGAATCAAGTATATGTGTTCAAAAACGCAACGTCATATACGAAAATGAATTGGTGCTTAATCGCGCGAATAAGCACCGAGTGAAAATTTGGAAAATTTGATAATTTTATAGAAATTTCATCATTGAGCGCAATTTGAGTGCACAGTATAGTACATTAAAAGTAATGGAAATTAAATTGCAATTAATATTCAAAACAAAGCAAAAAAAAGCCCTTTTTGCGCCTATTATGTCGAAAAATATATATTATATATATACTACGTTTTTTATACATTTTTTCTAATTTCAATTGCAGTTAAAAATTTATGATGGTTCTTGTAAGGATTTTTTGTTCAATTCTCATTTCGTCAATTTGTGTGAAATATATTTGTTACGTGTATTATGTTTAATGCAAAAGTAGAATAAATTGTTTCTGGGCTACTTTACTTAATAACAAGATCCTTTTATTTTTTGTATTTTTCACATTACAGTGAAAAGAGGTAAAATCCTCAAGGTATAACAGACTGAACAAACGCAAGTATATTCGCGCCACGCGCTAATGCGGCGAGTAAATGCTCAGAAATATTTATTTTCAAGCAGTGCAACTTTTCGCGAATCGCACGAGAAAAAATACGTGCGGCGATGACCTGCCAGTCCTGTTGATCGCACGTCTCAAACAGCCGCACACAGTATACATATATATAGAGGGAGCGGGGCACATTCCTCCGAAATCTCGCGAACCCGAGGGGATTCACCTTGCGTCCGCCCGGATCGTCCTTTGCTTTACAGGAGAGAGAAGACGTTTGGAACGTGCGAATCGGCGATGGTGGCTTGCAAAGCGATGATTCACATCTTCCCGGAATACCACATAAATTATGCGATAAGTTCGCGAGCCAGACATCCTCTTCTCAGTCGCGGACAGACAGACCAACAATCCCATTCCGGACCGGGCAAAGTCACTTTGAGATGCGATGGTGAACTATCAAATATCGCTCGACGGCTGCCGAATGAGAATTTCTCTCGCATCTCTTTCACTCCCACGAAGAAAGCTCCCTAGCGTAGAATTGTCGGCTTCGTCCAAATATTTTGTCTCTCCTGAATTTTAACGGTCGCGTTTTACAATCGACTCTCCGGTCGTTTCCCCCCTTTATTGCCCCGCGAAGGGAAATTCTCGGAAGACGATGAACGCGACGTTGTTTTCATATAGTATATACGTATATTTCATTGCAATTGTCAAAACAATAAGACTGCGGCTAATTTCATAATGTGAAGTAATTACGTTTGTATATATGGACTTCTCCACATGTGGTTTTACCAAAAGAAGCCACATGAATTTTCTGTCGGATTTTATCAGATTAACGTCTTAGTTTATCCTCAATGATGGCTATAAAGTTAAACATTGTTGGTTAACTCCTTTAGTATTGAACTGTATACGATAACACAATGAACAAAAAGTATTTAAAGACCTATAGTTAAATCACATCATTTTTCACATTCATTTATTGTACAAAATTTACACGGACGTACATAATTGGCTTTAGACATTTCATTAAAGAATTTATTATCTGATAGAGATAATGATACTACAGCATGGTTACTTTTGTACCGGAAGCAATGATGCCAAATTTACGGAAATAACGTTATGTAACATAATTATCATTGTCATTATCATTGGCATCGTCGTAGTCTTCGTCATTGTTGTAATCGTCATCGACGTCATCACGATTATCATCGGCATCATCTCGCTCGTCATGGCCATGATCACTATCATCACGAACATCGTTATCGCCATGTTCATTTCATCATCGACATCATGATTGTTATCGTAACTGTTGATTGTGATCGTCAAGATCACTATTGTCCGCGATATGATCGTTTCTAATTACTATTGTCAATGTCAAGGTCATGATTTTTGTTGTCATCATTTTTGTCATAACCATTAACATCGTCATCATTTTGACCATGATCATCATCATCATCATAAAAGATTATAAAATAATTTCGCTGAATATAATTGTAGAACTTGTATTTTCAAAAGTTCCGTGTATTGAAACGAATAAAGGCAGATTCAAAAATGAAAAGAATAACAGCAAATCTAATTATTTTTTAAGTAATTAGACGAATGTTTGTTCAACGTATATATATATGAATTGATAACTATTTACCGAATAGTAGTCCATTACACCAGTTCTCTGATCGATCCGTGGAAATGAGACAAAAGAAATTTGCTAGACACCAAATTGCTTTTACTTAGCTTATATTGATGCCGGGACACACCAATCGATGGCTGACCATCGAATGTACTAAAAGCCCGTGCTGTGCAGTACACAAATAGTTATATATACAAAGTCCGATGTTGAATTGCTTTTTTATTATAAATGAAATTTCGTTGTGTTTTGTTTAATTTCTAAACATTTGTATAATTTAAATATTTTACGTCTTGCCATCGCATTCTATTAATATCATGAACATTTATGAAAGCAACTTTTACTTTCTGTATACATACACATATATATGTAAATATACATTTTCGGGTAATGTTGGCCTATGTTGGGTAATTATTGATTATCAGTAACCTTTCCATAACCAGAAATATATGTAAATAATTTATCTTGACACTTTTCACTTGGTTACATTTTATATTTTTTAAATTCCCTAAATTTGTATCGAATGTACATATTTCAACATTTGTAAGCTTCTAACAAAATTAATTCTAACATAGCCGAGTCATCTAATAATTGAAGAATTATCGGATGATATATGCCAAAGCATGGCTTATCTCGTGTATTCGCCATAAAAATAAAATAATTGTTATTACTATTTATTGGTAGCGTATACCAATGTCAATTATATTTTTCTGGTAATACCATTTACAAGTAACAAGATGTCGACTTTAGAATTGCCTGAACAGCTTCAGAGTACTGTCTATAATATATAACCTTTTCACGCTTGTACAGTAATGTGTAATACTACAAGATTACTTGTAGTATATAATTTTGAAAATCATAATAATCTGTTATGTTTTACTTTTACTGTTTTTGTTCAGTATAGTGTTTCCTTTTATTTTATCTTGCGCGAAATGTGTTTATCACGTAACCTCCGGTGAGAAAATGATCTAAATATAAAATTAACACACATGTTATTATATCGGAATCGATTCATCAAATAATGTTGCACTTGACCAGTTTTTTATAAAAAATTCTACGAACAACAAGCCTTCTTCAATGAAACCGTTTGAAGGTTAACTTCTTATTTAGTTTACTTGGTATAGAGATAAGTTCATTACACCGTTGAAATAAGAGTGCGGGCTAAAGGAATTGACTTTACTACATATTATCGCTCCGTTAGCTCGTTATTATCATTAAAGCATACAAAATAAATCTGAAATATTTAAATATGTGATTTTATTGTATTTTCAAAATATTCGAACAACGGCTGTATTGAAATGTAATTTAACCAATATATTTTAAGAAAGTTATATTCGACATTATTCAACATAAGTTAATAAAATTATTCTTATCAAAATGAAGGAATAGCCGGGCCTTTAGAAGAAAAATATCGAATTCAATATTCTTATTCATAAAGAATCCCAGCGTTTTCTTTTTCAGAACATCTCTTAATGAGAAAACCTGCAGTCGTTCCGAGGCTAATTTCATTGCTGGCTGGTTAAAGTGAGTCCTTGAACTTCGTAAACTTTTTCCTTATCTTCAGTCCTTCCTTCCTTTGTTCATTCCTTTATGTATGGTGTTAGTTTTCGACGCGTGCGTTGAATGTCAACTTCAGGAGTGAAAATCACATGCGACATCCTCCGCAATTTCTCCAGCCTTATTTTGGATTAATCGTTATATACAGTTCATAACTTGGAATATCTAGATTCTACTAAATAAATTAAGAAAATTTATAAGTTTATTTTCAATCTTACGAGCACGAAATAAATGCATATAGTTTATTACAGCATCATTAATAACATAAATTGTATATTTCATTTGATTATAAATAATAAATCATTTACGACAGGTATGAAAATAAATTATGAATTGTAAAATTATAAAATATCATAACTTCAAAGGAATTAATGACTAATTTATTCAACACTACTCCCTACAATTATTCAAGTCATTAAAATCTTATAATATGGGAAACATTGAATATCAGTTAAAATCTTATTGAATATTTTACAAACTACAGTATATGTAAACAATATACCATAAAAGTACATGGGCAATGGAAAAATATCGGGGGATGAAGTTCTGAATGACGATCCCATCCATAAACTTCCGATACAACTAAAAAACGATAAATTAAATTTCTATTAAATATTAAATAACTTGTGCAGAAATTTGTCAGCAAATCTTATAAACAAAAAATAGCGATTCAAATAAAATAATCTTTGTAGCCAAACGAAGTTAATCCACTTATTCATGACCAATTATAAGAAAAAATATCTTGTGCATCTGCTTATATAATACGAGCCATTATCAGCTATTTCTAATGGGACGCATTTATTGTCACAATTATCGATTCCTGCCCAAGTGTACGCAGTATGCACTCCATCAATAGTGCGTGAAAACACTGCAAATAAGCGTTTATAACTTACTTTCATTACGAAAATACATGCATTTATGATGTTCATGTAATGTTATCTAAGCCAGATAGAGAAAAATGACCTAGGCAAAAGTTGAAGGGGATGGAGGGGTCATCCAATGGTACCAAGGGGCTTGACCTTGAACTCGATGTTACGGATGTTAGGTCGGTATAGAGGTTGGAAGCAGCAAAATGTTTCGGAAGAAGACTGCCAGGGATGGAGAGATACCTTCTGGTACCAATCACATTGATGTTAGACTTGGTTTTTAAGGTTATTCAACAATTTTCACAAATTTCACCTTCATTAGACCTTGTTGAAAATATCGTTTTGAACGTAAAATTTTGTGCTCTTTTCAAATCCGAGAATGAATTGAAAGTAGAGGTTCCCATTTAAAAAAATCACTTTGACCTTGAAATTACCTTGACAATCGAGTTGAAGGTCAAGCTCCTTGGTACCACTGGAGGATACCCCCCATCCCCTTTAACTTTTGTCTGGATCATTTTTCTCTATCTGGCTCAGATTTCGCAAAATTCCGGTGGGGCGATTAAAACGAGACACCCTGTATAACGTAACAACAAAATTAAACTATGAAGTCGATTATTCAGCTTATATATTATTTATGTATGTAAGTATGTTATACTTTTAAGTGTAACATTTTCAATGCAAATTTTCAGAACAATGAATTACAACAGCAAAAACCTATCGTTCTGTAATGTGAAAAGGATTCTGGTATATCAAAAGTTCCAATACACCTTTCATAATTTGTAAGAATTTCCGACTTCAGTCTTTAAAGAAAAGAATATAATTGTAAATTATTTTTCAAAATGTAATTTTTAAAACAGCGTGTATACCGGTAAATAGTAATTTCTATATCTACACAATATTTCTACGCAACGCTAAAATTTATAAAATTAAAAATTTTTCACAGCAACAAATTGTAGTAAATTAAATTTTTTAAGGCCGAAATAGACAATACATTCAGTATCTAGTCGGTATCAAAAGTATTTTTATAATGCACTTCAAACTTGTAATCTAAAAATAATAATGATAAATTCTTATAAAAAATGTTATTTACCAATTTACCAATTTTCCAACACTTAAATTGTCGACAGACGAAAAGTTTGTAAATAAATTATATCGAATGTGACGAAAATATGAATCAAACATCGAAAAATATCAGTATCGGAAATGACGACAATTTGATAAAAATAGTATCAACTTCGAAAATAACTGTTGCACCAATCTTATTAAAAAACCAAAAAAATAGCACTGGCAAAAAGAAAAAGTTCCTGAATAAATGTAATGAAAATAATGTAAGGGATGCAAAGAATAATTACCCTGTTAAAATTTTCCCCTGTTTTTCTGGCCCTGTCAAGTTTGCTCTCCTTCAAATAAGAAAAATAACTAATCAAAACCAAATTTTCATATTTTCCAAGAATGTACAAAAATACACAAGCAATAGTCAAGAATATTCAACATTGAATATATCAATCATTAATATTGGAATTAATTAATATGATATGAAATGAAATGAAATCTCGTATGATTTTACATATTCATGAAGATGTCAGATTCGAAATGCCAGCATATAATAAATAAATTCTCTTTGTGCCAGGCATTTTCTCTTTGGCAACTGGCAAGGTATAGAACGGAAAAACATTAATGACGAATCAAACGAATAATATTCAGTAAATTAATATCAAATATTTTATAATTAAAGATGAGTTCTTTAAAAATGTAGAAAAATACATCTATACTTGGTTGAAGGTTTAAAAAATTAATAAGAGTTATATTTTTAATACAAAGATAAATCCAAAAGGGAATAATGATCTATTCTTTTATCGCATTTCTTAAAAACAATTATTTTTATTTTTTAGGGGTTATATATTCTTTTGATAAAAAGAATAGATAGAAATTGGAAAAAATTTGACTCCGAACAAAAACTAATAATTGTATATATTAATTTATTCAAATTCATTTGCTTTTGATGGGATTTCACTGCGATATGAAATACGTCCTAGCAACATCACTAGATACAAGAACTTTCCATTTTCAATCATTATCGATCCCAATTACGCAACTTAACTATGTATATACATATAATAATCGATATATATGCAGAATGTAACGCAACCAAACGACACCTACGAGCGTAAACAATTCCATCGAACGAGGAATCGTCGAGTCCTAACAATAGCTAGTAGATATCGAAGCCTAAATATAAAAAGTAGATAAGAGTATACAGTTGAAGGTTCCCTGCAACGAGCCGGAGGAATTCACGGTCAACCTGCGTAACGAGAGGTTAGTGCGAGAGTAAAAGCGCGAGGGGCTAAACGACAACGGGGTGGTGGGTCATCGTTGTCGAAGGACCAAGAAGCGGAGGCGGGGTATGGGGGGTAAGGGGGTAGTTCGTCGATCGATGAGGGCGTCCAGTGTCAATGTCATCCGTAGGTCGGATGCAGCTACCCCAACCACCCACGGCACGTGGCGTTACGTCACGCCGTGACGTCGAAACTGCCGGTCGGAACAACCCCTTCCTCGTGCAACGCACGTACCTGCTGCTCTCGCCGGTGGTGTAAGAATGTCCATTTATGTACGATTCACACGCGAAGCCGGCATGTACACGTAGACGCGGGTTCATCGTGACCTTCGAACCACGCCTCGGTTCGGCTCGAGCTTTTGCGTCACGTTACCTGTTGATCTAGCCCAGAATAAACCGGCAGACCATTATGAAAAAAATACCGATTATCAACCCCTCGAGTCTGCGATTCTTAGGCACACGTGCGTGATCGCTTCGATATGGTGGAATCTTCCGTCATCGATGTGCTTCGTGAGGTTATGGGACTTTTCCAAATCACCAATACGCCATTTATTTCCAGCACACCTCGCCGCAGACCGGATCCAATACTTGTACTTTCTGTTTGATAAGGACTAGCACCATAAATTACCCTTGATGTAACTGATATGACGTTAATAAACTTTTATACAGGTGTACATAATGGTACTCTAGGCTCACATGTAAACTGGATGATCAATGTACGTTCACTTTATGTCCATTAAAAAACCTATTATAATGGACGTCCATTGTACGTCCATTATACGTCGATTATACGTCCATTATACGTTTACAATGGACATTCCTTCCAGCGACAACTGGATGTACATTGGATGTCCGATTTGGAAAAATTTGTTTGCTAGTAGTCTAAGGGATAAGTCACTAGCCAGAATTCTGTCCGCTGCTTTTGTTACAGGGATAACTATATTCACTGCTTATAATAAGAAATATGGGTATGAGATCGTGTAATAAATTAAAGGAACTTAGAAAATAATATAATAAGAAAGTAATTACATAGAGAGACTATATATTGAAGTAATAAATTATGTGAATTGACATATTTGATTTTCTTAAGTAACAGTTCCATATAGTAAAAAGGGAAATAGAGGACAGTAGAGTAACGATAAGTTACATTTTCAAAAAGCAATATAAAATTGATTATAATTTTATAATACTAGAACATGAAACAGAAAGCAATCTGTAGATAATAACTTAATTAAATTTTCACAATTTCATTTAAGAGGGTTCTAAAGTAGAACAGTTACCGACTGAGCTTTGCAACAATAAAAGTATAAATAACAAATTATTGAAACTTTTTTTTTTAATTTGGGCT
>JAPYZR010007023.1:0-14486 GCA_030522945.1 Trichopria nigra
TTTCTTTTGGTACGAGGGTTTTGACGCATGGTACTGTGGCGCACGTGACGAGCATCCTGTAAATCCTCTCACGATTTCGTACATGGTTCGATCGGGATCAATCGGGATCATGTAAACAATTATTTCGACGTACAATTTCGAAACATTCGGTGTAGAAGAATGTCATCAAAGAACTCGTATCTGTCGATCGCTGACATTTTAGCCACCGAGGAGCGTTTACCGTGTAAAATCGAGACGACTATACCGCGAATCGGTTTCCTCGATCCGGCGTCCGATACTCCCGATTTGAAAGTCGGCACTAAACTTGAACTTCCAATTTGGCTGGTTAATCGATTGTCGAGTTCGCGCATTTCTGCCTGCAGTGTTGACTCACCCAAGTATTTCAAGGAAAGTTATCGTGAAATCCTCGAAGCGGATCCCTGCGCCGTCGAGTTGGGCAAGTGGAACCAGCACTTTTACGAACTCGGACTTTACGTGCAAACCTTAAACACTCGCGATGCCGAGAAGATTCCTGATTATCTGCTGCAGTGCTTCAGATCGCGATTTCGATTGATTATGGACTGGGCGCAAAATCCAGTGTCGGATCCAACTATCGGTGGTCAGTTGCCGACGCTAGAGAAGCAATTGTTTACAGCCGGTCGTCTGGCTAAAGTTCAATTGGTCGACTGGTTAAAACAGGGTGCCGGTAGTATCGAAACTTCGGGGGTCGTGGCTAATATTCAGAAAACCAAAGCTTTCAAATTTTGATGCTGCAAATCTGAAATTGCATTGTTGATAGCAGCTTGTTTTGACGATCATAACCTATAACTTGAATGTTTGAAAACACCGTTGTTTTTGTCAGAAACTTTCGTTCCTATAAGTTTTCACTAGGACAATAAAGTCCCTAGTGCGACGTGGAAAGACAACAGAAAGTTTTGCTGAGAACATATGCATATTGTTATGAAATAATGTTAATGTTAAAACGAGGTGTTTGAGCAATAATACTTTACAAATAGAATTTTTGATTTTAAAAGGAACTTTTTTGAGTGCATCTAGGGAAGAATAAACGTCACAATGACTTCTGTCGATTGGGAAGAGGTGAAAAGGCTGGCCGCTGACTTTCAAAAGGCCCAGCTAAGCAATTTGCAGAGGTTATTATCTTCGTCTCATATGTTCATTTATATATTTATTGAATAGTCAAGTACTAAAAAGTAATGAGCAATAAACTCTATAAATGTACATGCATTTACGATTTGTATAAATTTGAGTAATAAAATAATTCAATTGACAAAAAAAAAAAAAATTATATTAGACCTATTTATTTAATTTAATAACTTCTGAATTAACAAATATATTGTAAAAACTATGCCCTTGCTTGATATCTATATTACTTAAAGTTTAACATGCGTTTACTGTGGACAAACGCGGTACCATACTCATAATGTAAGACAAAAATATAAGTCTCAATAATTACGTTATTGTTTTCTGAAACAATTCAGTATTTGTATCAGTCAATGTATTTGTACTTTTTAGGTAAAATTGAATGAAAGTTAAAGAAATGATAATATTGTAATTATTCTACTAAAAATTGAAGACATTTAAGTTAGCTTCGATTTATTATTAAGGTATAATAATAGTGATGTGATTGGAAACATTAAAGTGGTAATAAATTAATAAAAATATAAAAATTAGACTCCGATATTTGATTTCGCTCTATTACAATAAAATATATACCCTTTATTAACTGATTACTATAGACATATTTTTATTTATCATTGATATTTACATCTTAAACAAAAATAAAGTATATATTCTTAGATAAAAAGATTTAAAATTTTTCAATTTGATTTATTATAAAATACTGAATAAATAGTATTTCTGCTTAAAATGTATAATTATTAAATATTTTTCTCACAAAGTATATTTACCACAAACAAAATATAATTTTATTTTATTGTTTTATTTTAACAGATCAACAGCACCCAAACAGTGTTTTATACAAAAATATATAAAATATACATCATGTGGTAACCACGTTATCAAAATTAACAAAGTTAAACTAATAAAATTCTTTACTATAATTTAAGACAAATCTCTTAAACTCAGAAAAACTCAATAGAACCGCATAATCCGGTAATAATTTCCAGGCATGCTTAAGCCTAGCCACTGGAGAAAAAAACCCATAATTAGTTCGATTAATTTCTTCATAAATTGTCCGCGCATTCCATAAGAAATGAGGTACATCTCTACAGCAAAATAAACTAGAGACTGGATCACAGCCCACTTGACCATTAACAATCTTAAATACATAAATAATAGTTAATGTGTCTGATATTTTATATATCTTTTCTTATATCATTTTTCAGACTCTCTGAGCGCAACTGTATAGAAATAATAACAAAACTTATAGAATCAAAAATGTTGAATGTAATTTTCACAATTGATGGGAAAGAGTTCGTAACCCCTGAGCATCTGGAAAAAGAAATTAAGGATGAAATCTATGTTCATGGTGGCCGGATAAGTTTAGTAGAATTGACAAAAATCTTAAATCTTGATTTATCCCACATCACAAAAGCAGCAGCAGATATCGAGAAAAGAAATCGGGATGTAAAACTGGTACTTGGACAATTGATTGATAGAATGTACATGTCCAAAATTGCTGAAGAAATTAATGAAAAACTCAATCAGCAAGGGCATATCAACATTGCTGACTTAACTATTCATTATGATCTTCCTCCTGAATTTTTACAATCTCTCATAGAGAAAGAACTTGGCAAAACTATATTTGGTAAACAGGACTCGCAAGATGCAAAAGTATTTTATAATCAAGACTATGTAGCAAGAAACGAGGCAAAAGTTAGAGGAGCTTTAGCAGCTATAACGAAACCAACTCCGATTTCTGCTATTTTGGGGCAGTGCTCTGTACCTGAACGAATATTTTTTTGTAAGTATCCCTCATGTTTTTATTTACTCGCAAAAAATATTATTTTCTTTCTAATGCAATTTATTGAAATTTAACATTTATATATTTTTCAGCAATATCAGAAAATTTGCAGCGTAAACATCAAATACCTGGAACGATCACAGGAAAACAAGGTGCAAATAGTATTTACGTTCCAACAATATATTCAAAATCTCAGAATGAATATGTTAACAACTTTTATAAACATAATGGTTATCTTGGTATGTATTATAATTAATTATATGTGATTTAAATTTTTTGGAGTACTATATTAGCTGAAACATTTACCATTTTTCTATTTTAGAATATGATGCTCTTACTCGACTTGGAATCGGAGATGCCCGCAGTTTTGTAAAGCGTCACTTTCCTAATGAAAAGCTGGTTCTATTAGATACTGTAGCAGTAGGTCAGAGCATTATTGATCAAGTAGATGCAAACATTGAAGAAGCAGTATCGGCTGGAATATTTTTAGACATTTATCCTCTTATGCCATCAGTTTTTAGTCCAGAAGATGTCGAAAAAATTCTTAAAGAATCAACTCTAAAATTAAAAGCACCTGTTCACATTTTGTCTCAAACATACATTATGGCTGAGAGCTTTTTACAATCATTACATAAGAAATTGGAGCCTCTAGCTGAGAAAAAAGCTAAAGAAGCTGTGGATAGTGGCAAATGGCTCCAAAATATTGTAGAAAATAAACTCAAGTCGAAAGGATCAGAAGTTATGGAAAGTAAAAATGATAGAAAGGCAGAGCGAAGAAAGAAGGCATCATCCGGTAAAGCTGGTGGAGGCAGTCAGGGAAGAGAAACAAGAACGAAATCAACGAAGAAAAAGTATTTAGCTGGAAAAAGTCACGAGTTTGATTCGGATGAAGAACCTATGAATCATCCACCTAATAAACTTGATTTCGAATTGGTATCAGAGGAAGACGTTAAGAAAGAATTAAGGAAGGACAGTAACTTTGCCGACTCAAACGAACTCATCGATCAACTGGCTCCACAATTGCAAGCATCTCTGAACAAGCATGTTGCGATTGTAGCAGAACAATTATTACAAAAGTACAAAAATACAAGTCTTAACGAGATTGATGATAGATTGAATATTTTAGCAACAAATATTAGAGTATTCGACAAAGGAATCAAGCACCTGGACAAGGAAGTACAGATTACGATGGTGAAGTATTTACTGAAAACTTTAGGAGTAGATGTCGCTACAGAATTATTTAAGATAGCAGCCCATCAAAATGTACTGCAGTGCCCAAATAATCTGACAACTGAGGCAAGATCAAAAATGCTGTTCGACTTGCCAATTGAAGTAAAAGAACCACTAAGTAATTTGCATTCTTCACTCATGGGCAATTCAGTGGACGACTTTTTAAACTTCATAGAACCAGCAATGGCAGCCTGTTGTCTGGTGTTAAAGAAGTACGACAAAAAAAAAGAAAGACCAGTGGTTGTTGGGCACAGGGAAGCGTTGCTCGAACAACTCAGCAGCACTCAAGATCCTGCGCTTGCTTTGCACTTGGCCACTAACGTTTTATTTATCGCCGCCACTCAAAGTGCACTTCATATGTCTGGAAGGCACGTCTCGTCGATTTTAACTTTCCTTCAACCATATCTAGAACCGGAAACAAATGCAGTGTTGGCAAAATATCATGGTAAGTTGAGCTTTATTAAGTTAATTGGTAATGGATCTTAAATGTGTAAAAAGTGAACATTTTATTTATATATTATTTAATATATATTTTACTATTAAATTCCATTCAGATTTGGTACTTAAGTTCTTGAGTTCAAACGATGAAGGGAAAGAAGAAACTCGAGGACTTCTCGAAGATGGGCTACCAGAAATCAGAAGCATCGCTAACACATACAAGAAGCACTTGAAATCGGAAAAAGTACAAGATTCTTGAAGCAAAATGTAACCGGAGAAATGTTGAACATTATTTTACTATATATTTATTTGGTACTGTTCATTGCCTTTATAGGTAGATTGTAATATACGCATAATGTAGTAAATTAATAGATTGTTCGGTTTCGATTTAAACTAAAATAATATATACACTTGTCAATGTAAATTAGGGCCTATGGTTTTTATAATTTGCATATTTTATTCAGATCTAACAGTATAACGAAGCAAGAATAAAAAAATGCTCTAATATGATATAGGGTATTATTCTTTTATAAATTTTCTATATTTAACATAACTCTTATATATTACTGTTTATTGTTGATGCAGAATCATTAATTTAATTAAATTCCTATTAGATAAAAAAAGTTTATTAGATATTAATAAAATATATACACAAATAATTTCACGATAAAGCATATTTATTATTATTTAAACGTTGCACACGCTGAAGAAGAAATATCGGCAATGAAACTCATTATGTATCATTTCATGCTAAACAGGGTTTGCTTTGGAGCATGTAGCAAAGTGTGTCATGTGTGTTAATCATCAATAATGTTCTGTATAGTTTGTCAGCTGTACTTTTATTATTGCTTGCTCCAAATTGTTTCAGTACTGACGTTTCACGTCGTATAGTAAAGTGCACATTGGAGATATTCAAAACGATTTCCAAAGCTGATATTTAAATACTGAATAAATATTAATAAAAATAAGAATTTTTCAATAATTTAAAATAATTATTTTTTTTTAAGAATTAAAAATAAAATATCTAAAGAGTAAAACAGCAATAGCAGACAGTTGAAGGTCAAACTTTACGGACCATTTCGTCATAATCACATAATCTTTAAGAGATAATTGATAAACAGTGTTTTAAATCTCATCGGTACAGTCGGCATTTCATTATAGTGACGCTTCATTGAGCAGATAGTCATTTCCATTAAGTACTTTTTAAATTTTATTTTAGAAACTTTAAACAATTAACTTTAATCGATTAATAATTTCACAATGTCTGCAAAACATTTGATCAATTCGGTTGAAAATGCTGTGAATGAATCATTGACGGGCTTGACATTGGCTTATCCACAGCTCCAGTTCCACGAATCGAAGAGAATCGTTTTGGCACCTGGAGTAAGCATTTATAGAAGAGATTTTTGATAAATTAAACTATAATCTTTTGTTGTTTTAAACGTTTGTGTATGTCGTTGAATACATCATTTTAGTTGAGAGAACGAATTGGAAAAGTGTCTGTTATATGTGGAGGAGGAAGCGGACATGAACCTTTTGCTGCAGGTTTTTTTTAAAAGAACTTATTTATCATTTTTTTTTAATTGTACGCAGAGATTAAACTATTGCGAGTAAATATAAAATATGTGTCAGGTTTCGTAGGAAAGGGAATGCTATCTGCTGCAGTGGCTGGCTCCATATATGCTGCACCTTCAGCGAGTCAGATTTTATATGCTATTAAATGCGTTTCAACCAATAATAAAGGTAAGAATAATTTTAGATTATCATTGTACCAAAATTACATGTATCATAATTATTTAATGAAATAAATGCTTAAAAATGAAAATTTGGAGGAAAATAAAAAATTGACTACATTTTAATTATATTAGTTGGATGCTTAGTACTCATTCCAAACTATACAGGCGATTGCCTAAATTTTGGGCTAGCTATCGAACAAGCTACCAGATTGGGATTAAAGGTAAGTGGAAAATTACTTCAAAGAAATTTATTTAAATAAATCTAAAAGATAATATTTATAAATGTTTAAGAGTTTGTTAATCCACTTTGATATTTCTAAAATTGAGATGCGCATATATCTTTTATACAGTGAAAGTATATATCATTTCCAAAAATTCAGTAAAGAATATGTTAATACTAAAATTTAAAAAAAACATGAATTAAAGAGACTTTTAATTTACATTAATCCAAATTTTGTTAAATTTGTACCAATTTATCCAAAAATACTATTTACAAATTCAAAATGTTATGAATACATATATATCTTTAATCCGCCTTTTGTTTTATTTGATTTTGTAAGTTTGAAGCCACGCTGATATATCTACTTATAAAATGAAGAAATGACAGATGTGTTATTAAAACATAGACGTGTAATCGAAAATATTTTCGATTACACGTCTGTATTTTATAATTTTTTTTTCAATTTGTGTTCTTCTCTACCAATTTTTATAAGAAAATTTGATTCGCTTTGCAGTTATTTGTCTATCTCGGATGCTTAGTCATTTTTTCTTTTTTTTAGGGCACTTTTGTTTATGACGTTTCTTCCTGTTTGCCAACTCTTAACGTTTTTTCATTGATTTTCATTTATTATATAATTTTATAAATTTATGACAAATTTTTGTTTATTTAGAGGCCCATTTTCTTTTCTTGTTAGGATTATTTGTTTCTGTCAATTTTTTTGCTGATTGTATTTTGATTATTTTTCTAATTTACATACTTTTTTAATTTATAAATTGTGTTTTCAAAATTTCGATAATTTTAACTCCAATAAATTGAAGCCGTCATAATGCAAGATTAAGTGTTATATTTTTGAAAATCCACTCATCGGAGATAATTTTTTAACTATCTTCGTCTGTTTTCTTGTGCTATAAATAAATTGACCCCATCAAGATTTGTCGCTTATTCTTACTGTACTCAAGGAAAGATATCATTAATCATTCATTAAATTCATCAATATCAGAACAAGTGATAATATCAATGAACAATTCGATTATTATTCTCCAAAAGCAGTCTGCAACCAACTTATACCTTTCCCTCTACTTGCTGTATACATTCTTATGTATAATGGCATAAGAAAACTGCAGAAAACCTATGCCACGATGGCGTGGAAATCAATAATAAAATAGAAGGAATCGCCCTATATTAGGCGGTTATTTCCACACATTCAATGATAACATACTGGTTATACGACTGACAATTTTAGACACTTTGAGATTTAAATTGAGTTACGTGAGAGAGAAGACACACGCACATATATATGGTGATATAGAGTTCATCATGTATCATATTCTTTATGAGCCCATTTTAAGGTCCTTATGCAAAAAAGGTCCCTTCCCATCCTCGGTGTTAAATGTGCTATTTTTGTTAAGGTTTCCAAGATACTCATCGCAGATGATTGCAGTATCCCTAAGACAGAACAGGGACGAGCGGGTAGTCGTGGACTATGTGGTAGTCTTTTCCTGATGAAAATTTCCGGAGCCTTGGCGGAAAGAGGAGAGAGCCTCGAAAACATTACGAAATATACCCAAATTGCCGCAGATAATATTGCGACCTGTGCCGTTGGCTTATCAGCGTGTTCTGTCCCTGGTAAATTAATTTGGAGTTAAAAATTTGCATGCTTACATACCGATGGATATTTACATGTGTATGCACATAAAATATAAATTCTATTATATTAATAGTGGTATAAAATTGAAATTACATTAGGATATTTCTGTCCTAGAAAACTATTACGTGTTATAGGAAAAAATTATTTGGTAACATGTTTTCAAGAATTTAATTTTATTATTATTATTATTATTATCAAATAAAGATAAAAACCATTTATTTATCAAGTTTTGTTTTGTTTGAACGCTTTTTCTCATTATCGTTTTAATGACAATTTTTGAAAATAAATCGTTTTTAGGGAATCGCAATCTATTTTATTGAAAAAAAAAGAAGCTTACATATTTAATAATAATAATTTATTCACACATCATTTAATAATAATAATATAATTTTTTCACATATTTAATTATAATAATTTATTATTAAATATGTGAACTCCATCTTTTTAATTAAATTTTATTAAATACAAAACCATAGTTATTTCCGACATCAAATTAATTGCTCACCATATAAGATCCTTCATCTGAATCTCCAGAATCATGCGGGTTTGATGTATAAAAAATCATAATTTTGGGTTAATACTTTTAAATTCTGCGATGCAGAATAATCAAAAGATAACATTTTCAAAATTATCAAAAGAGGGGTTGAGCCGATTAAAAACACATTCTATTTAGATTTTCAAAATTTTTAAGTATTTATTTTTCAATATACGGACTATATGATCCTTTTTATACAAACATCAACGCTTAAAAATGACGCGCAGAAGTACAGCAATCTCTAAATAATAAATATAAATCACTAAATATTAATAAAAAAGAAAGCATAAATCGCAAAAAAAAAAAAAAAAAAAAAAAAAAAAAAAAAAAAAAAAAAAAAAAAAAAAAAAAAAAAAAAAAAAAAAAAAAAAAAAAAAAAAAAAAAAAAAAATGAAGAATAAAAAATAAAAAAAAGTTCAAAAGTCAATAAACACGAGAAAAAAATTGACAAAAATGATCGGAATGGAATAAAAATAATGGAATAGAAAAAAAAGGAAAATTAGATAAAATGAGTTGACATAGTTAAACTTGATAAAAATGGACGAAGTTACCTGAAATTAATTGAAATGAATTAACATTGACATAAGTATTAAATGCTTATTTCATATACATACATTCATCCTGCTTATGAATGTACGTATATGGCATACAAGGGGGTAATATGCAGTTCATCAGAAATGAACTGCATATACATACAAAAAAGTAGCAAAAGCGTTGCTAAAAGCTGCAATATATTATGAAAAAGAACAAAAGTTAATAACAACATTTAATTATAATTAAATTTATTTTAATTATACTTATAAATAAAAATATTATTGATGAAAATTGCCTGACATTTAACTATTTCAAACAATACAAAAAAGGTTTAACAAGTAAATCAGTGAAAAATTCCATTTATAAACGGTCCATCAATTATTATTAATACTTAGAATTTTATCGAAATTTTTTCCTGATATTTTGGATAATGATTTGATCTGATATCTTATCATTTGCAGTGTATTTAGTACAAGAGAATAAATTAGAATTATTCACTTTTTATAATTTTTCACAGGGCAAAGTCGTAGGATGTTTGAAATTGCTCCGGGTGAAATTGAGTTCGGCATGGGAATTCATGGTGAAGCTGGTTATAAACGAATAAAACTCCAAAGCGCAACAAAAATTGTGTCTACGATGCTGGAAGTAATCGTAGAATCTTTACATCTCACGAGTAGGGACACAGTTGCTGTCCTAGTAAATAATTTCGGAGCATTAAGTCAATTGGAGCAAGGGGTTGTTGTACGAGAAGTTGTAATACAACTTGGTAATTGGTTTAAATTTGTCAAGTTGCGTATACATTAATTTCAGTGAATTTGATGATTTGAATGATACTTCAAAAGTAATTGAAATTAATAATTAATTCTGGCATGTAGACAAGATTCCGATTTTTCAGAGCAAATGGCCATACGTACAGTTCGTGTATATGCTGGAGTCCTGGTAACATCGCTTGATGGAGCTGGAATCCATATATCAGTTCTCAAATTAGTACCCAATGAAAAACACTTATTTATTAATTGCCTCGATGAAAAAACAGATGCCCCGTATTGGCCTGGTTGCAGTTACAGCCAAACACTTAAAGATGATAAGTTTGTCTTTGAGGATGTACAAAAAGAACTTAAACTTCTTGTTGGGCCCTTTTTAACTGAACTGCAAGCAAATTTGTTAATGGCTTGTCTACAAAAGGCTTGCGAAGCTATCATCGCCAAAGAAGCAGACATCAATGACTTAGACAGTGGTTGTGGAGATGGAGATTGCGGTTCTACTCTTAAACGTCTCGCTGAAGGTGAAAGAACTTATTTAATTAAAAATAATTTAATTAAAATTAAAATCAACATTTATAATTAAACACTTAGAATTAAATATCACATAAAAATACCAATACAATATTAATTAAATGAAATAAGTTCTACTCACAGTAAACCTTTATTTAATTGAAAGGAATATTACAATCAATGGCTGAATTGTCAATGCGTTATCCATCTTCTCTTATGAGCGAATTAGCGATCATAGCTGAAGAGCGAATGGGTGGTACATCAGGTGCCTTATATAGTTTGATGTTCACAACTGCTGCAATTAAGCTAGCCAGCCCTAATACCGATAACTGGATCGAATTGTGGGCACATGCTTTTCTTGCAGGTATTACAGGTATAATGAAATACAGCAAAGCAAAACTTGGAGATAGAACTATGGTAAGATTTACCCCCTTGTATGCCTTTCATTGCATAAACTGGAAGTATCAAATATTAATAAATGTACGAATTTTCAAATTTTTGTAGCTGGATGTTTTAATTCCTTCAGCGGAAGAAATTCAAAAACACATTAGTCACACTTCTAAGGAAGCAGCTGCAAAAGTAACAAAAGTAGCACAACAAAGTTGTGAGGAGACAAAACATATGATTCCAAAGTAAGAAACATTGCTACATTTAAAAAAAGAATCGTCATAATAAATCATAAATATATAAATACATATAAATAAAAAATTTATATAAGTAACCATTTAAGAGAATCTTACTGTTCCTTTTGTTAGGGCTGGACGAGCAAGCTACGTAAAGCAAGCAGAATTTCTAAAAAGGGTCGATGCAGGTGCCTTTGCAGTATCTACGTGGATTCGTGCTATTGCGGAAACTATTTTGAACTGCGAGTAACATAAAATATCTCAAGTTACGATTTTAAACATTTTTATACATATATACCGTCTCTTATAAAATATATCGAATGATTTGAAATAATCCGAAACAATGGTTATTTATTTACCAAAAGGCTAAGTACATATAAATTATGAGAATACATATACAATCTATCTATTAGACTCGCGATAATTTTTCTACGATTATTTTACAGTTACAGCGACGAGGAAATGATTTCGTCGAAAATTTAATTCGAAGACGACGTATACGGGTCGCGCTCGATTCTGCGACGATGCACAATGTCGAGTGCCCGAAGAACCGAACTCTGAAATTCGATACTATGTATACAGTATATAAGCGTTTTATAAACGGAACAAAAATCCGTAATATCGTCACAGCGCGAAGACTGCAACACTGAAATGACTGCGGCGGATTCGCAGCCGCGTCTTAAATCTATATGCATACATATACAATGTACACATACACGTACTTATTACAAGTTACATATCACAATCTATGTTGAGAAATAATTTGTGTCGTTGAACGCAATTTTCTCTCATTCTTACGAAAATTCGTCTTCACGAAGTACGTTCGTAAACGGTCGAAGTGGTTCGCGTGAAATTTGGCAACTCGACAGAATAAAACTTAAAAAATTACGCCATTTCGTAACCACCGACGTGTAATACTGACTATTTTGCAACACTTTCTATACAGAAATTATTAAATTGATTCGTTATCCGACTGTAACTATCCGACATTTGCCTTTGTCGTGATTTACAAGTTTCGGTTACTCCGTAAGCCTTTTCTAATATGTAGTATAGTTATGTTATTCGGTACGCTTAATCGTTGAATTATTAGTAACGATATTGTCGTTAGGTATGCTGTCTCTCATAAAAATTTGCCCGTTTTAAAAATCGTGTTATATGTTTGGTTTCAGTTTTTGTATCGTGTTTACTCTTCACTTCTACTTTTTCTATCACTTCGAATAACATATTATTAGGTATAGTGTATAATAAGTGTTCAACACTTTGTTTTAATATTATACCTACGCAATGCATAAGTATATCATATATCTTTTGTCGCATGATTAAAAAAGTAGTTTTATCTTACAACAAAAGTCTTACGATATTTAGCTTTGCTAAAGTGGTAATTACTAGCAGGCAAATGTAATGATTAACATGATTGATTACACAGTAATTGATTATAGTTGAATTTCGTTAATTAAACCTGTCGTGAAATTTTATCGATTGATTCAGTTATTCGAGAGTGTCCATTGAGTTTAGTCCAACTATTGAAAGTTTCCAACCACAATTTCAACAGACCTGCATTGGTATATACAAAGGGGATTGAATAATTGAATCACTTACACTTTCACAGTGTAATAAATTGACAGATTTCAATAGAGAATAAAAATTTCAACTATTCATAAATATTGAGACAGAAAAATAAAATTCTACAAGAATTTTAAAAAAATATTTCGTTTTCGTATCTTACAGAAATGAAGTGATTGAATCTTAAGTTGCAGTCGACTTAATCGTCTATTAACGAACACCATTTGGAGTTTATCAATGACATGTAAATAATTGTACATGAGTTTGTATGAACTACCTATGCGACCATTATATATATACACAATTTAACCATTGATTAATCAGTTCATCAGGCATATTTACAGTGTCATGACTATTGTAGCGACTAAATGCATTATGTATCTGGGATAGTGAGATCACACAGCTCGCATAAATCGATATTTGGAGCAAGAAGACTCGTGTCAACTTTCTTGAACACTTTCAAACGTTTATTATGAGTCAACAATACATTCCTATTTCATACCTGACTCATGCAATAGTTATTGAACAATAAATAGAAAATTGATCAATTGAATTTGGAATTGGCACGAAATAGAAAAGTACTCTAGACTTTCCCAAAACGTTAAAATTAAGTTTAAAACGTTGGCGATAAAAGGATTCACCTGATTGGAATCAAGGAAACGACCATCGAGCTACTTTGAAGCATCGATCTGAGGCTTTAAAAAAATTGCATTGCTCGCGTGCAATATTCAGACTCTAGATTTTCAGTACTGGAACATTGTTCTTCATAAGAACAACTGACATTATTAAAAAAAACTTATAAAAGAAGAAACGGTAAAGAAAATAAATAACTTAATTTTCTAATTAAGTATTGGACGCTTTGGGGGATAATAAATAGAGATTTCAGGTATACGAGTTGTGGGGCATCGCGAATTTGCGAAACGGGTCATCCTTCGACACAATAATATATGGACAGCAATATACATACAACAGATCCTACTATTCGCATAGTATTCCCATCTCGACGGGCTGCGCAAATAGCATTAATGAAACGAGAGAAAGAGGTAGGTGAGTATACGCGGCGTACTGCGCTCAGCCCGGAGTGGGAAGAATCTTATGTCAGTGAATGTTGAAATTGTACTGCTTGCGGTTGGATGGGATTCGAAGCCATCGGCTGACAGCCAGTGGCTCTGGGTGACACGACGACCAAGATATGTCGCTGAAATCTTCGTATGGTGTTGAGGCGGTAGTCGCCTCAACCTGAATCGCTGTCGAGTACTCCGGGGAGAACACGTTCTTCACACGAACTGCTTGCTTGGGGCTCGTATGGTTGGTTATTCGCTTACCGTTGGTGATTTGGGTAGAATGTGTCTCTACTACCTGGTCGGGAACGTCGAAGATGTTGACGTTGTTCAACGTCGCTGGTGGCGTTTGAAAGCTTCTTGGCGAAGGAATGTGGCTGTTCAAACGAGAGATTTGAGCGACTACCTGCGATTTGTCTTTGTAAACAGGTGAATACAGTTTTGTGTCTGTCTCAATGTTTACTGACGGCTTAACGTCAAGAATCGGTTCGTTCGCCTGTAATGTAGGTGGTATCATCGGAGATCGTTTGGTTGTCGTAGTCTGATCAATGTCCATTGGTGAGACTGCCGAACTGCTCCTGCTGTATGGCATCAGCGTGGGGGTCGGAGAATCGTGAGTCGGAATTGGTGACAGAGAAGGCAAAACTACAGAGATTGGAGCCATCATGGTAGTTGAGTCTGTAGTTGACCTTACCAACCGC
>JAPYZR010007024.1:0-20868 GCA_030522945.1 Trichopria nigra
TACTGGATGGATTTTGCTAGTAGCCAATCAGCGTGTTAGTAAGAAAGGCGCGCATTTTAAATGTTAAAAATACTGAACTTGTCTTACTTTCAAATTGCGTCATTAAAAAATTAATGAAAAGCTATAATTAAAGTTTGTATGAACGAATAATACGTTAATATATTTATTTACTTATCATTAATGGGCGAAAATGCCCATAAATACAAAGAATTAACAAACAATGGCAAAAGAAATAAATTTAAAATTATTTTATGCAAAAAGAATTATTTGTTGCATAATTTATTTATTTATTTATCAACGGGTATATAATAAACATTATTTTACAAGATCGATATTTGAAAAGTCCGTAACCTACAAAATTCACATATTCTTTCAACTTCTTCAAATTCATAATTTTCACTGGTGTTATCGAAGCTACAATAACAAGAATCCATGCGCATGTAAAATAATATCCCGTACATATTTGCACTTTATTCGTATAGTTCATTTAAAGGTGAAATACGCGAGTAATAAAATTAATACATAAGGAATACCGAAGAATTGATGAAATAAAAGAAAAAATTATTTAAATTTATCAGAAATGTGAAGTAAAAAAACAGTTAATAATTATTCAAATTTATTATTAGAAAATAAATGCAGAAAAATACAAAAGGCGATTACGCTGAAAGCTACCAGCCGTATATATATAATATGGTAAGTGGTATTAACACTATAGTGTATAATAGAGATCAGTCAATCAGTGGTAAACGCATGTGTGTATGCGAATGCCATGCGCAGAAAATTCTATTATCTCAGCGCCATCAGCACATAACCTCGTTTTCTATTCAACTACTGCACTCACTACACTCTATACATAATGAAGTCGTCGTACCGGTACTTTAATTGGAATTTTGCTAGTCGAATTTATTGAGTTTTTTGTAAACAAAATAAAATTGATTAAATTCTCAAGTGACAACATCTGTAGTTATACCTTATACATTATGCTTTGCGTAAGAGGTTATTTGTGCCAGAGGTAAATAAATATAATTTGTGCATATTCTTGACATTACCATTTAAATTATTGTACATTTTATTAACTAATGTTATTACAATATTTTAAAGCACTCGTGGTCTTACCACAAGAAAAATGAATATACTAAAGCGAATCAAAGACGGTGTACCTAATTTATGTAAAATCAATGGAAATCTCAATGAAACTGGACAGAAATTGCATCAATTCTACCAAAGAAATGTAAATACGATTCAGCATCGCAGGTTCCACATGCAATGTGTATATTTCAATGAAGCTGTTATAAAAAGTGTGGAATCAGTTAAAATATGTAATTCAATTCAGGTAAATATTCCACATAATGCAAATTAGAGCCAAATATTCCTTTAAGGAAGGGAATTTATGATCTTACAACTTTGATATTTTCTAAAATTGTACAAACAATTAATTACAATATTCTTCTTCAATATTCTTATAATTAATGAATTGTTTATGAAAACCAACTTATTGTTAAATTAAATATTTAAAAGATGTTGGAATGTATTATTTTTAAATGTATAATTTGTATCAAGTAAAATGTACTAAGTAAATATATTCATTACAATTTTTAATATCAGAATTTATATCATTTAGAACAAAAGTGATGAATTTGGCATTGACAATGTTGTCAATTCATATATAAAACCAATACAAACTAAAAATGATAATCAAAATAGTGATTTCACATCGTCTCCAGAATTTATACAAGACCAGGTGCCAAAATGGCTGTTTTCTGATATAATAACATTGCCGAATGAGAGTAAGTTTTTTTAATAATATATTTTTTTTTATTTTTCTTATTTTTATTATTATTATTTTTATTATTGTTTATTTTTATTATGTATTTTTGGTGCTTTTCAGATATAAAATTGTTATTTCCAAATCCAAAGCATCATCTTGACAATATTTATAAAATGGTTGGAAAGGAACTAGATGTTAAAGAACCACTAATAGCAAGCCATAAAGCTACATTCAGTAACGCCAAACAGACATGGTTAGCTACTTACAAAGTTGTATGGCCGGAAGAAATACAATTTACAGCTAAGGCTAACTCAAAAGCAGAAGCTTCAGGTGCAGTGGCTTTAAAAATTTTGTATTGGTTAGATTCTCACAATTTATTAAGAAACAGAAAACCAGTTTTTTATGATCACAAACAAGTCAAAAGTATGACCAATAAACCAGGTGAAATGAATATTGATATACCAGTATTAGAAAAAGTAAACAATTTTCTTAATAAATATGAAGATGTAAGTATGTTTGTTATGTGATTTGTATAATTTTGTCATGACGCTGATATTTAAAATGTTGAAATCTAACGAAAATCATAAAATTTTTTTTATTTAATTCATGTTTTTTATACATAAAAAATGCAAAACAAGAAAAATAAAGATTTTGACAATTTCTGGAAAAATAGCCAAATAATAGGCATATAAATACATATTTTGTTTTGATGATTTTCATTGAACTCCAACATTTTGAACTTCAGTGAACAACAGTCATCTTATTTTTTCATTATTATTTACATTTAAATTTTTCTGTTCTTTGGAAGGAATTTCAAAAAATTAATTTAGAATTGAAATCTTCAAATGATGCGAATGAAGATACTATTAGTACGCAGGATGAAGCAGCAAGAATTTCAGAGATTAAAAAAAAACTTTTTCCTCACGCTGAAGATTTGTATCTTAGAAATGACCATATTCATCGACAGTTTCTCTTAAGACAGGATATTGAAAAGGCCAATATGCCAATTTTTGATTTCAGGTATAAAATGTGACATTGACTCCAAAAAATAAGCATGATTTTTAAAAGTAAATTTTTATGACATAATTTCATTTTATTTAATAACTGATAAAATAAACTTCTTTAAACTTTTAAAAACTCATTTCTTAAAAGTACATAACATTTTTTTTTTTGAAGGAATTTAATTTTAGAGTTATTGGAGAAGAGTCAAGCTCTTGTTATTAAAGGTGATACAGGTTGCGGTAAAACAACACAAGTACCTCAATTCATAATGGATTATTTTACCAAACAGCAGAAAAGCTGCGAATGCAATATGATTGTGACTGAACCAAGACGAATATCTGCTATATCTCTTGCTGAGCGTGTCGCATATGAAAGAGGCGAAAATGTCGGTGACGTTGTGGGCTATCAAGTACGACACAACCATGTTTTGCCAAAGTATCCTGGTTCAATTCTTTTTTGCACTACAGGTATAATAAAACTTTTTTTAAATTTTGCATATACAAGAATTTTTTTAATTGCAGTTAATTTGAAAAATTATTATATCGCAATTAAGAAGTGTTAGCGCATTACTTTTAATATTTGGTGATTTAAATTAAAAATAGAATTTAAGGCATTCAGTCTTAAAAATTGGAAGAAAGATTAAGGTATATTACATGTTCGGAAATGATGATGCTTATATATTTTATTAGGTATACTCTTAAAGAGATTGCAAAATAATCCCCACCTTCACGGATATTCTCACGTGGTAGTTGACGAAGCGCATGAAAGAAGTGTGGAACTTGATATGTTGCTAGTTCTTCTTAAACGAGCTATACTTTGCAATTCAACTTTGAAAGTCATCGTTATGTCTGCTACAATCAATGCCGAGCTGTTTCAGGATTTCCTGGATTGTCCAGCAGTAGATGTACCTGGTATGTTACATCCGGTGAAGATGCATTTTGCTGAAGACATAGAGAAGCTCGGAATTGTAGCCAGCTCCGATTCATTGGAAGTGGAAGAACATGAGGAAATCCAAAATGTTTTTACAAATTGTGAAGAAATTACAAAAGTAATACAGTACATCGATGAAAGTAAACCACCTGGTGCCGTTTTGTGCTTTTTACCAGGATGGAATGAAATTTCACAAGTTCAATCGCTATTAGAAGAGTCACCTTGTCATAATCTACTAATTGTTCCAATTCACTCAAAGCTACCTCACATGGGACAAAGTAAAATCTTTGACCCTCCACCTCAAGGTTATCGCAAAATTATTTTGGCTACAGATATTGCTGAAACTGGTATTACTGTACCAGATGTAGTATATGTTGTAGATTCCGCTCTCCATAAAGAATCAATATGGAACAAGGCTAAAGGAGTCTCTTCGATAAAAACTCAATGGGTTTCGCAAGCAAACATTAACCAGAGGTATGTCCTTGATCCAAAGAATATAATAATGTTAAAAGCGACTTTAAATTTGGGAAAATTAAGATTTCTAGAAATAAGTTCATTGATCATGCATACATTTTTAAAATAATATTCATGTAATCAAATATAGGAGAGGAAGAGCAGGGCGTGTACAACCAGGAGAAAGTTATCATTTTATATCGCAGAACAAATATAAAAGTTTGAGTACTTATCCAAAACCTGAAATAATGCGCATATCATTGGAAAAGGCTGTTCTTGATGCTAAACTATTCAGTAACGAGGATGCTGCTGATTTCTTCGGAAGTATGCCTCAACCTCCATCTCGAAGTTCGTTGGCAATGGCAGTTTCTAACTTGCGAGAACTAGGAGCATTTGACTTGGAAGAAAATTTGACAAGCCTAGGGAAAAGGATCGCATCTTTCTCGCTACACCCAAAACTTGCTAAAGCAATGGTTTACTCTACTATTTTTGAGTAAGTGCTGTCCAGATTATGTACATTTTAGCCAAGTGACTCAAGGCACTGACAAAAATCGTAACTTATGGTACAAGTTTTCCATATAATTATCACATTATTGTCAATTATAGATGTGTAGATCCAGTTGTAACAATAACATCAGCACTCTCCTTAGAAGCTGAATTGTTTAAAGGAACTTTAGGGAATAAAGTTCATGTAAGGAAAACTAAGACTATTTTCCAACCAACGAGTGATCATCTTGCGTTATATTGGATCTACAAGCAGTGGGAGTCATTCTTCATGAAGGGTCCGAAAGTTGGAATGACGTTTTGTCGGCAGAACAATATAAATCATACGAGGATAATAACTTTACAAAGTAAGTCGACAATATGTCAGCCATAATATATAACACATTACTATCTATAATATTAAATAATTAAATTTTATTAATATTTTTATACTGCTTGTTTATGCGGTACATACATTTCATTCTTATCGTATGATAAAAGACTTATAAAAAATACTTAAACAACAATATATTAAAAAGTTATGTCTGTGAAACTAATTTTCCTTCAAATTTCTATAAATTATGAAAGGTAAATTTAAGTTATACCAGGTGGTGTTCAGAAAAACAAAACGTAATTTTTATTCATGCGTATAGTACAGTTTATTGATTTATTACAACACTTTTCTTATACTATGTTTGTTTCGTCAATAAGTTAATGCAGTTAATTGTAGTATATAAAATAAGATTACTTTTAGGCAATGCAATAATTATAATAGAATTTAAAATCTACATTTTCTTTATAGAAAATATATGTTTCTTTTCATAAAATTCTATTTTTCATCGTTGCTTTAATTCTATTCAAGAACGATAAAAAAGAATAGCAAAGGAGGTACATAGTATGCGCATAACGTCTGTTTGCAAACTTAACAATTATAATTATAGTGAATATTGCACATAGTAAGCCACAGGCATTAGTTAAAAATACAATAAAGATGTTTCTCGGTACAGAAAAGGCAGTGTGTAAAGAAAATTGAGTGTGTAATCTGCAGAATTGTCACCTCTTAACAGTATATACTGGAATAGTTAATGAAGTAAATAATAAATAGTACATAGAGATCCTTGCATTCAGTTCATATAAGTATATATTTAAGAGCTATATTTCAGTATTTTCCTTTTTATTGGACATGCTAGCTAGGTGCTAGCTTGGTCAGAAAAAATAGTACTTTATTTCTTATAATTGTTAGTAACTATTCTAAACAAAATGTTTTCTTTATTAAATGCATTTATGGCAATTTGAAGTTTTTAACTCATAAGTATATATTTATTTATTTTATTACAGAGATACGAGAGATTAATGCAAAGCACCTACATGAATCTGGAATGCTCAAAGAAGGATCAATGTGGTACAGTTCGCAGGCTACAGTAAATGAATTCTCCGAATTAGAAGAATTAGTTCGGGGTGTTCTTTTATCAGGAATTGATCAGATTCTTAAGATAAGAGATTTCGAAGTACGGAATGGCAGAGTGACGAAAACCGGCAACTCGGCAGTTACTGAGTAAGCAAAGCATGAAATATTAATACTGACTCAGGTCGTGTCTTATGCTATATTAAGAAATATGTAATCATAAAAATGTCAACTAGTAATAGTAAAGTATTTGTTTGCAAGGTTATGAAAAAAATTAAACTTAACGTTTTGATTATAAAATTGTCAATTTAATTGTTTATAGTTAATTAGCTTTAATATTATAATATATTAGATTTTAGTCACTTGGGAGATCTTTTAAAAAAGTTAAAACAGTGAGAATTACAATATATCGAAGCAATTGATACATTATTTGAAATAACGTTATAAATATATATGCAAACCCTTATATATATTAAAGTTATATTAATGCAATATAACTTAAATATGTTTTAAAATTATATTTTACAATGATTTATGTTATTATATATATGACATAGGGACGGTGCAAAGGCGCAACTTACTCCAGAGAGTGTCAACTACAAGCGGAAGTCCTGGCCGAGTTCGTTTATGGTTTATTACCAAAAAACACATCACGAAGAAAGGCGGATGACTCTTATACGTGAAAGCAGTTTGATATCACCTGTTACTACAATTCTTTTCAGTCAGAAAGAAATTAGATGTTTGAAGGTATAGTACAAAATAATAATCACACAATGTTTTATTTTTGTTAGGAATTTGATTAGAGACATATATTCTTTTGAAATGGAAAACTTAGTAACATTTGTTAACCATTAGAAAAATAGGGTCTTATGATAACAAATTTGTTGGTGGTAATTTGCAACATTTAATTATCAGTCTTTCTTTTTTGTAGTCTTAATCTTTCAATGTATGTCTAACAATAACTTATCCTTATTCTTTATTATTTATTATTTAAAAACAATATGTCTTGAATATATCGATAAACAGAAATCAACTTAGTTTTTTAATTTAATATAATAAAGCCAATTTCAGGAAAATTACATTAATGCCTCAGCAAATCAAATATTAAATGAACGATGCTACATTTTCTAAGGTACTAATAGTTTGTTTTTAATATTGTTGCAGTATTTTGATGAAAACGGCAACTATATTCGGGATAAAGCGTTACTTAAAATCGTAGACAACAACAATGTTTCATTAATTTGTGACAGAGAGTGAGTATTCCTTATATTCCCAGTTAACTTTTGTTTAAAAATAAATCATATATCTTTACATATATATGTTTCAAGTTTTAATAATATATTATTAATGTATATTTTGTGACATTCTTTTTTCAGGACAGCATTCATAATTTTAAGATTCCGTGACTTAATGTGGTCTATGGTCAATTACCACATTGAAAAGTTACCCATTGATAATGACGTTAACTATGGTTTAGTCACTAAAGAGAATATTCTACCTGAAGTTACATTTATAAAACAAGAAATGCTCAAATGTTTATCTCAACTATTGTCCACGAGTTCGGAAGCGATAGACTTTTGTGATTCACAGGACAAAACGGATAGTCAGCGTGAAATCGATGGCGACAGTTTGTAATTAAAATCAATCTATAAATGTAGGATGTACATTTTTTATTAGAATTAGAATTACATTTTGTGAAAAATGTTGTTTTTATGTATAAAACTTACTCCATGTATGTTAATTGTAAATAAACGAATATAATTTAAAAAAATAAAATCCTTTATTTTTCATTTTAGTTTAGTTTACGAAATTATATCTTTCGAAAACAAAAGTGCTGTCATGTTTAAATGTTTTTGACATTTCAAATGTGAATTTTCAGAAAGATTCCTATTACATGAAAAAAAAACTTTACAATACGAGGTATTTGACTAAATTTTTAATTGTCGCATTTTAGATTCACAGATGCAACGATAACTGATTATGCTCCAGGGGAAGTTATATTATTATATAAAGATTTTAAATTGAAGGAAATAGTCATATATAAGACTGTACAAAATATTCTCATGTTTTCAGTTAGAAATGATACTTTTAATGCTTTAAAGTACAGATACACATGTATTACTTTACTATTTACATATCAGAATATTATAAAATATTTATACACTTACATAAATTGTGACCCCAATTTATAAATAAATAGTCGAAGCATGACAAAAGTGATTAACTCAGTGCAAAGCCTTATCGTCACTGTTTATGAACAGAGAAAAAAGGGGTACTGAAAATATGCAGATGTCACGCTTCAACTTTTTCAGTTAATATTAATATAACAAACTTCCCGATTAAAATATACATTTAAAATTAACACACGTTAAAACGTTTATACAGATCTCTATATAATTTGATTTTTTATAAATACCAGGAAAGTACAACAAATTGTCTATAATATTAAATGTGACTTTTAAAATCCACAAATTCAACAAAATATTATTTTATCATACAATTTGTAGATTGCAGAATATTATTGTATTCAAAATAATTTATAGTAACGATTATATTACTAACGTCGTTTCATGCGAACGAATTGTTCAATGCAACAAAAAAAACAAAAAAAAAAAAAAAAATAAGAAAATTGATCATTGCGCAATTTCAGAAATTGCGACTTTCGTTAGCACATTTGATATCAATAAAAAAGAATTGATCGTTATTTTGTTCAGTTCTATAGATCAACATTTTTAAAGTTCAATGCTTTAAATTTCATTTTATTCGTTTTTATATGTCTTTACGTTATAATTGTGCTATTTATTATGTAAAAATTCCTAGGATATATATATAACTTATCCGTGATAACTTACTTCACTTTTTGACACACACACACACACACACACATTTTGTATACACAATATTTCATAGAAAACGTTTACACAATTTAGAAACGAATTGATATATATATATATATATACATTTATAATATTATACCCGGCCCTGTAAACGGAAACGTATTGAAAGTTAAAAATACGAATTCAAACGAATTAAAATGAATTGAAATGCATTAAAACGACTGAAAATGAATTCACTTAAAATTTTCATTACGTTTTCATTTACTGGGTGGTAAAAAAGTGGATAGAATCGTATAGAATCGGATTCCAATTCTATCCGGATTTTAAAGAAACTGATAGAAACGTATAGAAAATGTATCCATTTCTTTCCGTTTCTTTAAAATTCGGATAGAATTCGAATCTGATTCTATACGATTGTATCCACTTTTTTACCAGGGATAGTTTTGCATATTAATAATGTATACGGATCAGGAGTAATACACATGATGTTTATGTATTTTTATACGTGCGTGTACAGAATTAAAAAAATTAGAAAATATAATTATATGACTATATATAATACAAAACATTTCAATTTAAGGCCTACATTTGCAAAAAATTTCCTATCGAATGAAAATTGGTTGAAACGAATAGGGATGAATTCATTTATTCAATTACGAACCGAATTTTGAAAAAGTTTTGTATTCGGATTTCGGAATCGGAAACATTTGATTCATTTTTATTTCTATTCATTTCCTATTCTGAAATGATTTTGTTTAGTTAAACGAATCCATTTTAATTTCTGGAAGAAACGAAAGCCAGGCAATCACGTGAATTCAATCCAATAAAGAAAATCTTTTTTCTTATATTTTGGCTTAATGTTATATTCTTATGATGAAAAATTTATAGTAGGATTATATCTAAACATATAAAAAATATAATTTTTCAGATTCTCTCTCCTTCTCTCTCTTTCTCTCCCTCTCTCTCTCTATCTCGTTTATTCACCTGCATCTCTGTCAGTACCGCTGCTGGTGACTATACAATACGCGATCTACCCCTTTCTAACCCAATTTTTTTATCTCTTGATACAATCTGCAGTCCACACGCTTCTATCCCTTTGAATTTTGTGGCGAATACAAAAGACAGTGATAGAAATGTAGCAACAGAAAATATATCATCTTGGGGGTGCAAAGTATACGGAAGAATTCGAATTTTTCAGTCTTTTTTAAACTCTATTTTTCTATCTCTTTCTATCCCTTTTCCAACAGGGTAATCGAAAAATCGCATATTCTAAGATTTTAACATTCTTTTTATCCAGAATAGAGTGTAAAACTAGTTTAAAATAACGCAGTATTGTGTGCAAAATATTGTGATCTTAAATCAATTTTACACTATTTTTTGTATGAATTTTATATTATTTTTTGCGCACGTTGCAACAATGGCTTCACTTATACTTTTAATGAATATTTTCAACGAAAAATAAAGTTTCTATAGTGTTCAACATGTTTTTTGGAATCAGGTCCTGTGCTATTTTTCAAGTAGTATATATCCAAATCCAAAACCTGCTATCTTTTAATCTGTACCCGTCTATACATTTATCGAATCACACAGCCTATTCCTAGGAGTTCGAAAGTCTACGTTCTTAAGGCACGTAAGTCCTCCAATAATCTCTTCATTCGCACAACTACGAAAATTTCCAAAAAATACACTGTCCGTTTCCATGCTTTCGCCGCCGCTTTCGCTAGCTCCATCACAAATGGACTCGGTCTCGTCGGTTTCGGATACGCTGCTGCTTTCGTGTTTGAGCAGATGTTTGCGAGATCCGTCACTATCTGGACTGCTGAGGTATGCACCATGAACCCTGTTCATCGCCACGTTTGGATTTCGTTGATGCACCCTCGCTAAGTTTTTTAGGTTCTTTGCAGTCTCATTCGTCCCTTTCGACCTTTTCTGGTTGATCCTAATCTTTTCGAAAATTCTATTAGAGCCGAAATGCGCGAGCTTTTGATTCTGACAAATCGCGTTGCTGTCGCGAATAACGTCTGACTTGGTCCACTGCGGAAAGGGAAGACGAGTTCCGTTTGCCTCCGTACTTGCCAAGTCTGCGATTACTGTTGTCAAGTCCGATGGCGACTTGGAATCGCTGTCGCTATTCTTGCGATCACTGTCCATCGCGATCGTTGGTTTCCCCACGTGCTGAGCGTACATTTTCGAGACAGGAGCACCTTCGCAGGCCGCAGGGTCACCTGTTTTGGCATGACTCCTGTCCCAAGCGTTTTTTGACCGGGACAACGAAACTGACGATTTTTCCGTGCCCTTCGACAGGTCCGGGTAGGCGTGAATATCGTCATCGGGTGGTTTTGGCACCACGTCCGGATGATTAGGGGCTTTTCGCTGTCTCTTTTCATACTTTGGGACAGGAGGAGGAGCGGGAGGGTTTGCACATTTGCACCTCTTCCAAGAAAGCGTGTGCTCATGATCGGTCTTCTGATTAATTTTCATATCCAAGTTCTTAGCGTTGTTCCTCAACCTTGCCTCAAAAATCTCTCGAAGGCTGTATTCTTGACGATTGGGACCGTTTCTCTCGGAGTCTTCGTTGCGGAAACTCCGTTTGCTGCGTAAAAGAATCTGAGTGGATCTTTCCAAAGAGTCGACGAATACCTCATTCGTGATGTCTTTATCATAGGTGACGTCTCCGTTGATTTTCAACTTCATCGGTTTACGGTCTAACGTGTCAGGTTCGTACTCGGACTCGTCCAGTTTAATGTAATTTTCTGGCGAGTCGACGACTTTTATGGTCAAATGCCCAGGGTTCTCTGGCTCGTACTGTATTTCCGGGCCCGAGTCATCACTTCCAGTTGGACTAACGTAGCCGTCATTTACGTAGACTTCGCTGACGAGGGAATAGTCTTCTGGTGGCTGGGGAACTAGTTCTGGGAGATCGTTTCTTCCATTCGTAACGCTTTCCTTTAATTTAGATAAAGTCATTTCTCCGGTGTTCGCATTGATAACTGCGTTCTGCATGGTAAGTTCTTCTTCCATGGGTAGTGCAGTGGATAGAGGCGGACTGGATTTGTTGGTGGAGGTTGGAGATGAAGGCGATTTGCGACAAACTTTCGACCTTTCCAAACTGTCTGTCTCGTAGTCCGAAGTTTTGGACTCTCGTATCGAATCCAATTCTTTTGCAACTACCAACTCCTGAATGACAGCATCCATTATGCGCTTGGCTGCGTCGTTCTTCGCAGATAAGCCATTGCAAAACTCTGCCTTTTGCACTACTTTGGTGTCAGAAGTTACGTCTCCTCTGTGATTTTCGGTTTTAGTTTCTTGTCCCGATAGTTGATCTGGGCTTTCGACGTGTTTGCCGGAGCAAGAGTTTGACTTCGGTGTTTTGTTTTGCTTGCTGTTGAGCATTCTCTCAATGATGGCGTTCTCTTCCATTTGCTTTACAAATGAGTTCTCGATAGCTTTGCGAACTTTCTCATTAACAGGGTTGGTGCAATTGTTGAAAAGAGAAAACCCATCTTGTCGAATGCGATTGTAACGGTCGTGATTCATTTCTTCTATCATCGACTTAGTGGAGCGACTCGCGACGCTGCGACATGTATCGTTTTCGAGGATTTCGCTTCTGCAGGCAATACTGGGATTCACTCGTCTTTGAGCACGAATCTCTCGCCATTGAGGAATCGATTTTCCGAAAATGTGGAGATTCCTCGAATCGGAGCTTTTCGAGTTTGCCATTTCTTTGTGGTACTCCGATGCGCGGAGGAGGACTTTGTTCTTTTGCGAAATTCTCTTCCGGTAATCGTGGTCGGACGTTTTCCACCGATTGTCCAGTAGCTTCACGTCTTCTAACCAGGCCCGTACTCGGCTTTCTCCAGAGACTAGACTATTGTTTTCGGTGAGAGATGGGATGTTGGGTGCCGACTTAGAATTACACCCTGGGCATCCCGTACATCGCAAGGACCTTTTCCTGTTTAGAACTGTCGAACCTTGCATAGAATTTGATCTTTGTTTGTTGGCAGCTCCACAACGGTCCGAAACAACGTCTTCTTCGGGGATTTCTGTGAACGTAAAAAAGAGTTATAGAAAATTGATCGTATCAAGATATCAAATGTCAATAATTTGGATATTGTTAACAACTTTTATTTTCTCTTATTCTTTACAAAACTCACCATTTAAAGTTGGAACGAATCTTTTTGCAGCCATCTTGTGCTTTGAGATAGATATCACTTCACGAATTTTTAAAAGAAATTCAATAGCTGCTGGTGGCGGCGCCTGTTAACATAATTTCAGGGAATTGTAATATAAATTTTAATATTTCCACAAATCAAATGTGTGTGATATTTATATATTTTGTAATTTAAATTGCAAATATATATATACTTTTTGATATAACTCTTTTAACAAAACTCTTTTAAATTCATTTTTTCATCTTGATTATTCCTCGACAGAAAATAATTCACAGGAAGTTCACGTGGCGCCAGAACCTGGACAGACTATAGTCTTGATGTGATAATCAGGGAGAAACTTAATTAATCTGCATTTAAGATATAATAATTAAGTATAATAAACAGGAAGTAGAGCTATCATATTATTTTGAAACCGTTCAACGATGACTCATTTTGTTTGACTGTATCAATATAGGTTATTTATGAATTACTCTCCCAAAATAGCTGAGATAAAAAGTTGGACAGAAGTCTCTATATGAGTCGATGTTTGAACTAATTTCTTAAATGACATCTCTTAAAGCTGTTTTACGTTATAAGATTACATTTAGACTTTACATAAGATTATTTATAAAGAGTACTTTTTTACTCGTTCCGTACAAGTTTACACTACATCTGCTGATTGGAGTGTGTTTTTTCTACTGTAAATACAATTTCCCGCAATCTATTCGACTATAGTGACTGACGACGATATAGATAGGGGTAATTAATTATAAGAATCACACATAATTACAATACGAAAAAAATCACACGTTCCTTGATATTTTAATAAGTTGCTTCGTCATATCAGTACATGAATGTGCCGTTCGTTTCACCTTTCAGGATTCAGGTTCACTGTTTTCTTAATTCGAGGTTTTACAAAAATTTAATTTACGTACGTTTGGTGAATTTTATATATATTATTGTATTATTTTCATTTCATCTATTAGCACTAAAATACTATATGATCGATAAAATCAAGTTTAATGTCAAAATTTTTGTATTGTTAGAGCTCGATAATTGTCGTTGCATAATTATAATTATTTTCAATTTTTTGGATACTTACCTTTTAGTTATTATTATTATTTTTTTTGTATACTTGCGTTAACATTGCATTTAGTTAATTTTTATCAGTATTTAAAGATTTTGGGTGACTTATATGTAGAATGTATATGTAGAAAAAGTGGATCAGAAAACATTACAAAAATAGAGTAAGCTAATTTTAAGTAATCACGTTACAACATTCACTCAGGTGAACTGCTATATGCGTCTGAAGGGAGAATGAACGAGCGATGCTCACCTGTAAAATCATTATTAGCTTACACTTACCTTGCTGTTTTAATTAATAACATTTGTTTATGCCATAGTGTCACTATCTCAATCACTGCATGTTGACAAATCGTTATCAATTTAATCAGTTTCATTTGCAATCCATATATTTTTTCAATTTTCCATTATCTTATGATTTCTATCATGCATCTTATAATCTTTTGCATATTATTACATTTCTTTTTTTGCAATTTTACCACTTTCCCTAGTGTTTGTCACACTGTCAATGTTTCTTATTTATTTTACTCATTTTATATTACTCATTACAACAGGAACTATATTGCTTTTAAAACGATTGTATACTTTGTACGCTATGTGAGATTTAACAATTGTTTTTAAGTTTTTTGTTATTATTAACTGTAAAGTTGGTTTATAATTATTTTAATAGCTTTTTTTAAGTCTTTAATTATTCTGTTTCATTGTTGATTCTCTTATCTTTTTAATATTTTCCCTCTATATTTTTGTCGATCTATGTCAAATTTGAAGACTGCATGACGAGCACATTTGTGATGTTAACATTGAATGAAGTAATCAATAACGAATAGATGTTTTGTATATATATACAAAAAAGTGTCATCCTATAACAAAATTTCATCTCATTACCAATTTAATTATAACGAATTACCTTAAATTGACTTTTGTGATCTATTTAAATACAGGGTGTCCCAGAACTGGCGGATAAAATTTCAGGAGGCGATTCTTCGTGAAATTTGAAATCAAAAAGTCCTTTACCAAAATTCGATCCGACGCATAGAATTTGAATGTGAGGGCGCATTTTAAAGATTTTTTCAAGTCCAACAATTTCCCTTTAAGAGCATATTATCTGAGATGAATATTTCGCTAGTTATGGCCTCATAAAAGGATAAAAATGCCTTTTTTTGCGGTTTTTCGCGTCTAACTCATTTCGGTAAATATATATAGCTAGCGAAATATTATATAAACAAAGTTATAGAACTTGAAGACAAAGAATTTGCACCCTCGCACGTTATGTTTCGATAAAAATCGACTCCATTGGGAGACGTTAAATCTTAAAAAATTGACGAAAAACGGATTTGATATTGATGGAGCGCGTTTTTCACGAATTTTCTGAGATTTAACGTCTCCCCATGGCCTCAATTTGTATCGAAACGAAACGTGTGAGGTTGCAAATTCTTCGTCTTTTCAAGCTCTACAACTTTCTTTATATGGTATTTTGCTAGCTATTTACCGAAATGAGTTAGACGCGAAAAACCGCAAAAAATATTCATCCCAGATAATATGTTATAAAGAGAAATTGTTGGGCTTGAAAAAATCTTTAAAATGCGCCCTCACTCGTTAATATAGGTTTAAAATTAGCTGAGTTATTGCAAAAACAGTAATTTTTTTTTCCAAAATTCAATTGCTCACCATTCAAATTCTATGCGTCGGATCGAATTTTGATAAGCGACTTTTTGATTTCAAATTTCACGAAGAATCGCCTCCTGAAATTTTATCCGCCAATTCTAGGACACCCTGTATATTATGATGAGGGGCCACAGGCTATGTCAAGTTCCCCTCATCGCAATACATTTAAATATACCGTAAAGGCCAACTGAAAACAATTCATAATTAAATTATTGGGTCAAATTTTTGGTAGTCGAATTTTTACTGGAAATTACATAAAGAATCACCCTGTAATATTGCTAAATATTGCTAAACAGTTGTTGGACACGATATATATTAAATTTTCTTTTTTAAGCAGTATTAATTTTGTATGTGTCAAGGCTATAATGCCTAAGTGTAATAAACTCACCATCAACAATTGACTGTCAAAGTACGCTGGATTGAAATATAGTTTCCTTCTCTGAGTGCCTGGAAGGACAGGCATGTTTTGTTGGTTGCCATGTTCGGTAGTTTCAATAATTCGAACGTCCTCATCGGGAATCCGTTCGCTAACGATCGATCCTGAACCGCAACCGGCATCTGTCGTTTCGACCAATTGATAATGTGGATGGACCATTGCTGATGTAACCTGAATCTGAATCAGATGTGATATTAGGCAAATAATTTCGAATCAAACTATCAAAAAAAGTATCAGATTAAGATTATCGAATTTTGCACATAAAACACATCATTGTCGAAGGTCAAAATTTGACTTTTCCCTAATGTATAGCCTAATAATTTTGTTCTCTTTTTCATTTTTGAAAAACACGATTAATGTACATTGATAGTAAAAATTATTTTCATTGTCTATAGATCCTTACTTCTGTCAGAGAAATTTAGATCGAGAGAAGGACGTCTACAATTGATGTACTATTATTATGGACGTTAAAATAAGCAGATTTTCTAATGGACAAAAGTATTCGTTCATGAACGAAAAAACGAAAATTGTTCGAATCATGGACGTCAAATGCTATTTGGGTAAAAATGGTCTCTTTAGGTATCTATATCTTTTATTTCCAAAGTTCCAATTTCTAATAAATAACAGAAGTATATATATGTACTCCAAAATCACCCCCCCCCCCCTCCCACTAACATTTCTCAAACCTACAGGAATTTGCATAAAAAAGATTTCATCCCGCCATCAATTTTAAAAATCCGCTCATTCAATCATCTCAGCGTATAAACAAAGAGAAAACGAAACTGCTTCATTAGTTCTTTAATTAGCAGAAAATTAAGACGCGTGTCTGATTACGGTGATATTAGCCACAATTAAAAACCGTTGTACGAACATTTTCTGCCTCTTGCTCTTCTTCGCTTTGTAGCAGTTTGTCGGCCGGTTCATTCTCACTCGTCAGGCTGTTGGAATCGCTTTCGAAGTGTCTGGAAACTGACAACAGTGGGTTACATTTCACGAGGCCACCGCCCTCTTTGTCGCTGCCCAATGCGGCTTCTGGATCCTCGGGTAATTTTCTCCGTGATTTTCTGCTGTAGATATAAAGGCACACACTGGCCACGTAAATGAGGGCCAGAATCACGGATGCGATACCGATTGCAGTGTACTCTGACGTTAACAGACCCTGATTGTTGGAAGGTTTTGGCGCAAAAATCACTTCTCTAACACCTATGAAAAATACAACATATCAATCGATTTATTGAATAATTTTAAAAATTAAAAATGAAAATTGGAACAAATTTAAGTTGGTTTCATCAACATTTTAAAAATATTGTGCTACCATCACATTGGATTCGCCATTTTGAATTTTGAAAATTTTGCAGCGTATTTATATTTAGTGATTCCTCAACTCATTGCTTACGCTATAGGATTTTATCAATTTCAGAATTGATTTAATATTGATTTTTAATTGACTTTTAATATTGAAAAGTATGCAGATCAGGTTCGAAATGCAGCTCTATATATATACATATCTCTGAGTTGTCCGTATGTCATTAACCTTTTAATAATAATCTAACCTGACAATATTGAATCCGACATTTTAAATTTTGAAAATCTGAATTTTGATTCGTAATATCATCGACACTGCAGACTCCATATATATATAATATAAAACATTCTGTTTGTAAGGTTCATTTAACTAAGTTTTCTAACTTGTTGATTGACATATAGTACTAAAAACATGTCATAAATTGTAATCTTATTTTCAATCTTGATTTGTTTTTTTTTTTTTTTCATATTTTCGTTCGTCGTATTAGATACGCCAATTTTAATTTTGAAAATCTATGATTACACTGGGATTTTTTTTAAATTGTAGAATCAAATTCGCCGGATTAGATGTGGGGCCGTGTGGTGTGGGGCCAATTAGCCGTATTGAAGGGCAGAAAGGGCCGTAATATAAAAAAAAAGACTGTACAAAAAAGGTACTGAGGGAAACCTAAAAATAAGTGTGACATAGTTTTCTTTATACTGATTTCTTATGGCAATCCTCAGGGTCGCCACGAAGAGGAAAAGAACTGAGAAGAAACGTAAACTCGGAATGGTTTGAACATCGGACAAATGATTCATTCTTTGTTCGCGTTTTTCAATTATTAATGATAAAAAGCTCTCCAGAGTAAGTGCAAAGAGTACTCTTCATGACTTCATATGCGTCGATTTCCGGGTTCATTTTTTATGAACTCAAAAAGAGCTACTAAAGAAGTATTTTAAAATGAGGTCAGAAATTGATTTACAAGGGAAATCTGAAGAATATAATTATTCTGCCCAATTTTTTAGCCGCGCTGATTGGGTACAAACGATAATTTTGCTATACATCTATGACTACATTTTATCATATTCATGATAGAATACATCCTTATGAATTATGACTACATTCTATTATATCAACAATAGAATTGTAATTATACACATATGGTAACATCTTGTATAATCGTAGAGGATTATTCCAAGTTGTTTATTTATCTTACAGACCTAAATACTCACTACTTTTTGAAGGTGATCCAGATACTCTGAATGCAACACAAGGCATAAACTCCCCGCGATAAATAGCATCATTACTAACATCTTTGCATGCCAGTTTTGCAATGACAATTTTCCCTTCCGTGGCCTCTCGAAGCTTTGAATCTCCCATCCACTGCAAAATTATACTTATAGATTAATATCGTCCTTAGTATTTGCCTTAACAGTAATCATAATTATAATATAATAATAACACACAATCCCGGTAAAAGAAAAAGATTGACAGGGGAAAACTTGGATTAAAAAGGATTAAAAATGATTAAAAATTGATTGATTTCTTCTACAACGAATACTTCTGAATTCTTGTTAATCCAAGTTTTGGTGTTTTAATCATTTTTTTTACTGTGTAGAAAAACATCGACAAAAAATGCAATGTTACTGTCAATAATAATCAGATACATAATTATGTTATAAGATAAATAATTTTGCGTTACAAATTAAATTAATAAAATTTTCATTGCCATTCCCATAATCTCCCAAGGTGCGCCATGATAAATCTTAAAAGAAACGCTATTATTATACCTTGTTTTAATTCGCGAATACCACAGATAATTGAAAGTCATCATTCTTAAATTTTACTTGCACTTGATAATTAGTTAAACGACCGGAAAAAAGTTCTGCTCTAAATGCTACATTGCTTAACGCGACACTCATTTTGCACACTTCGGAAGATAAGGAAAGTGTCGCTAAATGCAGGAGTGTAAAAGACCCAGACTTGCCTTAAGATACCTTCTCTTCTTATCTATAAAAAATCGGAGGGGAAATTCCGTGTCCGACTGATTTCTCAATTCCATCCACCCAGTTTTGCTCGATTGTTGAACATCCGTGATTCTGCAAACGGGCGTTTTCACATCTGTCGAAAAATAATATGTATGGACTTTTCATTACACTTCAACTCTATATCTATATGAACTATTATATACAGTTTGATAAAAGTTGAGTCCAAAAAAAAAAAAAAAAAATCATAAAAAATTATACCTCCCGAAATGATAAAAAATATTATTTCTCTTGTTTTCTACGTTCCTTACTCACAAAAATTACAAAATCGAATAAATAAAGATATTCTTAAAAAATATTTTTTTATAATTTTTGTTAGAGACTCTAAAGTTTCGAAACTTCCATAGCATTTTGAAATGTGAGATTTCGTTGAATTTCGACATAATTATTCAATCTTCATATATATCTACATATATACATAATATACCGATTTATCGCTAAAAAATGTATATATATATACTACCATGAAATTTCATGACATTTTTAATAGTGTGGTTCAAATGAGTTTGAGTTGGAAGAAATATTTCAGACTCATCTTGTTCACAAAGACGTATTTTTCATGGAAACTGCATTAATTGCTTCAATAATGATTTTTAAGTTTTAAGACTTTGATTTTTAAATTTTATTATTTTTTCGTGTTCCTTGATTATTTTTGATATAAAATTTTTGAACTTTTTTTGAATTACTTGGAAAGTATTTCCCAAATACAATAACCTCAGCATTTTCACTTCAACTTCGTTTCTTAAAATTCAAGATGTGCTCATCCCTATTGTTGTATTCAGAAAAAATCGAAATGTTTTATGATCAATTTGGATATGACGTTTCGGTTGATTTAGTGAAACGGCTATAAAATATCATTTTCCACTAATTGCATTATAGTAACTTACTTTTCTTGCGTATATATATATATATATAGTAAAATTCTATAATAATATTCATTATGAAGTGAATAGGCAACAAGGATTGCGAATGGACCATTTTACTATACTAGGATTTTGACCCATCGAAGAGGCTCGTCTCACATTACACACGAGAACCATTCTTAAATGGGAATTCTGTCTCAAAAGCAACTGTAGTTGATATCCTGAAATATATCTATCGATGCTAACCGTTTCCTGTCTGACACTTAGGGGAGGCGGTGGTTGTACCGCTCAGTGGTTAATACCGCTCACCCATATTTCTCAAGATCCAATAAGAAAAAAATTGTTTTATATTTTTTTTATTATAGAACTTTATATCAATATCTAATTTCAATAAAAAAATTTTAATTGTTTATTGCAAAAAGTTAATTTAAAAAATTGGAATGTTTTGTAACGTAATTGAAA
>JAPYZR010007026.1:0-12217 GCA_030522945.1 Trichopria nigra
AATCAATTTGATTGGACTTTCATCGTTCGTGAGATAACCGTGAAATGACTAAAAATATAAGGGTTTTTCGTTCCATGAGCCGCCATTTTGTTTTCGAAATAATTCTGTCATCAACCACAGCTTCGGGCTCATCGAACTGCGTGTTTAAAAAAAATCATGTTGTTAGGACGCTTTGTTCATGAGATAATTGGAAAAAAGTGAATGTAAAAAAGTAAAAAAAGTCGAAGTTGGGCGGAGAACGGCAATTTGCGACATGAAGCCCTTGGTAGATATATCCCAAAATCTGATAGATTCTTTCTATTATTCTGGCGTATACAAAAAGTGGTTACAGAAGATATTTTCTTTCTATTATTCTGGCGTATACAAAAAGTGGTTACAGAAGATATTCTGTTTATTTGTTCGTGAGTTATCGAGAGTACACACGTACGTACGTATACGACATGTCGGACATTTCGACTTTCATGTCAAATTAATTAACTTTCATCTTAATTTTTGCACGATAATAAAAAAAATACCTTCATGTTGTCCACGAATAGACGAAGAGAATGAATGGTCAATTTTAGAAATCCGTCGAATAGATTTCCTCCAAAAAATTCCCAAAATCGAAGAATCGGAAAAAATTTGGTTGACAAATTCAATACTTCGCCCGCCTTGCCTGACGCGAAGTAATAAAAATATACATTTTTAGCAAATAAACTCATAACTCAGTAAACCATAAAGTAACAATAATGTGACCTCAATGTACCATATATGTACATACGAATTATATAATCAATTAATTGCAATTTTAAGATTTTACTGAATAAGAGAAAGTCTGGAAATTATCAAGTCAACTTGATGTTGCTGGTTTGGCGGTTAGCGACCAAGTGTCTTCGCATCGGTAGATTTGAAGAATGCCTTCCCAACAACCTTCGCTCACATAGATGTCTACACCATACACACAATTCGCCATCATAATCCGAAATCGCCATCCGCATCTTCTATAACAGTAATTCGTTATACCATACGCAGTCGGTATTGGAGGTATCATCCATCGTCAATCCTTCACAATCCTTTCTGATCTTGGTCCCTACCTAACTCCCCCTCTCCCTCTCTCTCTCTCTCTCTTTCTAATATATATATATTTAATATGGAATATTTAATAACTAATTTAAATAAAAGAAAATGATACCAGGTATTGCACGAATTGGAGGTCGTAATAGGATGGACGTATTTAAAAATGGCCGAGAGTGAGTTAATTCAATAAACTTATTATCATTCTCTTTGTTTCTAACCTTTCGTCAATTTCGCTTCCGTCCTATTTCTCGGCCGTTCGTAACCCAAATCGAGTCTCTAAGGAAATGTCTTCATTGTCCCGTTGTTTGACCCAGTTTGTCGGGAAAGTACTGCTCTTCGACTTCGACGTTTCACCCTGGCAAACTGTGTGCTACTGTGTGGTTCAGCTTTGGACCCGTGTGTCTTTTGTTACTCTGTCGAATTTACGGTTCAAATTCCAAGAGTCATTTTTATCTTGTGATACTTTTGCTTTGTTTTCAATATACTAGTGAGAATTCGGAATTGATCATCTCGATCGCGAAATTATAAGACGTGATCTGTTCTTTATCTTTCATGTATATATAAGATTTTTAGTGAGTAACCATGCAAGGTTTTTGTGGAGAGTAGAACATATAAAATGTAGGTATACTGAAAGACCCATTGTTATTAGCAGCAATGAAATCGACAGGCATAAAATGTAATCTACTTAGAAGTGTCGAACTTTATTATACATGGGTTGTTGTACTTAATTATGTATAAAACAACGTACCGTAAATTTTGTTTTTGTGAATTCACGTTTGATGATAACGTCAAAATGTAACAAATGTGGAATATGTACTACAATTTCTACAATGGTCGATTCTCTAGTTGTTTGGGTCCCGCGAGTAACTTAACCATTGCGATGTTTGCTTGTTGTATTTATTCTGCACCCTCTCGGCTCTTCGATGCGACATCCAATGAAAGCCTGTAGCTGGAACATCCGGGATAATAATGAGGCGCATAATGAACGGGTCGCCGCGGGCTTTATTTTGGTATATACATTCGCGAAAGCCGCAGTGACTAATCGCTGGTTATTACACAGCAATAGCAGCGTTTAGATAATTACATATGCGGAAACGTCAACGAGCGAGACAATACTTCGTTAGGTGAATCTAACGCTAATAGACAGCAAATAATGCGATTGTCGTTTACGGGTTACTGCATTCATTGGAAACGCGTGCGCTACCAACAGACCGCGAAAGTAATCGCTGGTATATCAATTTTTTAGAAATTAGTTCTTTCCAATGTTTTTGTGTTTCTGTATTATTAAAAATGCGTAAATTGAGCGTATACACTGAATATTGCAGATGAGCTTCGAATTAAAAGTAAATATACGTTAAGAGTATTGTGAAAATGTTCGACAAAAATAGCCGTAATAGTATTTTGTGTTTGCAGTTTTAAATAGGATACGAGAAATTCAATATTTGCTGATGCAGTGAGTGAAATTTAGCTCAAATGCCTTTCATAACATCAAAGGATTTTTCCTGTAACTTTTTATTCTGATAACAAAAGTAATAAAACATCGTGCAAATCATTCATATAATTTTAGTCCAGTTAACGTGAGTCTCGTTAAGTGTGAAAACAATAATAGATAGTTGCTGAAAAAGGAGAAAGATGATATTCTACCTTGCCCACTTTATGAAGCGTGTTATGCTTATGCTGTTGGTTATGTATGTTATATTGAGCCATTTGATATATAGGTAGGTACAAATGAAAATTTCGTTACATATCTCTTAAGGAAATACTTTTTATATGCTTTGATTTTTTGCTTAAAAGAAACACATTCACGGAACTTTTTCATTTGTACGTTGGTCTGATCCTAAGTAAATTTATTTTCTGTGTTCCTGTAGTAATTTGAATTTCTCAGTCGTAAATTAGGGTTATATACTAAATATTTCACTTTTGACAGAAAAAAAAATTTTAAGACAAACAATAATTTAAATATTATGATTTTCTCAAAAATGTAATACTCAGAATGCTTCGTTAAACTATTGTAATTTTCAAAAGAAACTTAATCTAATATTTTATGTAATCTTTAATAAAGTTATATGAATATTTAATTTCGATCGAAAAAAAATCTTTAGCAATTGTGATATGACAGATAGTATTAATAAATGTATTTATGTACGTATCCATATAATCGTAACGGGTTTATATTGTGAGAATATTTGCATTTGCATGGCTTAGTAAGAACCAAATGTTCTCGTAAAAGCCACTTGACCAAAAAAAGGCCTTGTAAAAGAGAGTATATATATATAATAAAATAAAATAAAATAATAAATAAACGCACACGCACATACATACATATATATATATATATGTGTGTGTGTGTGTGTGTGTGTGTGTGTGTGTGTGAGTGTTTATTTATTGTTTTATTTTATTTTTTTCCGAAGCGACGATGGAAAGATACTCAGGGAAAGCCATCCCCGTGGTCTGCACAAACGAGCATGCGAAGCTCTCATCCGCTAAAATCACTGCCACTTTTGGCTGGGATGTTCTCCCTCGGGAACTCCCGCAAGGCATTACTTCGAGGGGGCAGCCTATGCCTCAAAAGTCTCTTCGTTATATCTTTTGACGATTAGCTGATATTATTGCTCTCCATCCCTCCTGACTTCTCCTGACAGCATTCAGCTCTTCAATGAGAGATGTGGCGAACATAACCATCGTATACCACCCTACTTATGTATAAAGTAGGACTTTTAATCAAGCAGGACCCCTTATTGGGGGTCAAGGGGCCTCCTGCTAAAGCACGAAAATGCTCCTGCTCCTCCGCAAATCTCGGCTAATGGAGGAGGAGGTTTCCTTGTCTTCACCGATACCAGGGTACGTCGCCGGGAATTCTGCGCTTTTGTAAACGCGGATTCGGTAGCTGCGGAAGCAACCGCACCCGGTGAACGCTTGAGTCAGATGAAAAGTGACGAATCGATGTCTCCTGTTTGTCCACTCCATCACATCCGGGACAAGGTGTGTCCATCGCCCACTGTAATCATCCTGGACCAATTGCAGGGGCCTTGTTCCATGTCAGTGTTATTCTGACATGCTCTGCATGTTTGCCTTCACGGTATCTCTCAGCACTCTTAGCTGCCATTAGATGTATGGGAAGAAATCATTCAACCACTGAGAGTGCATATTTCAGACACTGCAGGCTATGCCCGAGACACTCTTAGCGCAACTGGTCTATAGGTATGCCGACAAGTTGATCTGTAGCTCTTCCGACTTCTCGTGGCCCAGACCTGAGCTCCATAGAGAATTACGGAACTCACCATCGAGGCAAGAAGGAAAAACAGGCCCTGTGGACCGCCTCCTGGGATTTTGTAGGAGCATCTGCCGACGTCGGTGTCATAGTTTGGTACGTCAGATAGCTTGAGGTGGACCTCCTGAGGTACCTCAGATCTTATACGGCCAGCATGATGCAATCCCATCTGACCGAGTTAATGGCATTCCAGGATATCAAACGCCTTTAACTATCGTCTTTACTTCGTTGGTTGCATTAATGATTGAGCGACCTTTCCTGAAGCCGAACCGGTTGTCGGAGAGGCTAGCTTCTTGAATGTCTGATATTTCCCGTTCGTATAGCTTTCCGAGAATATCCATGATACAGAGTGATTGGTTTGCAGATGAATCGTCGTGGGCTTTATTTATTAACGTTATTAACGTTGCCAACATATATTTCTTCCGTTGTTCCAGGAAGCATCCTTCTGTTAGATATGCGCCGAATATAACCAAAAGATGTCGGGACATTCAGGGGTTCGGTTTTTATTGCCAGGCCAGGAATTCCGACCATCCCCGGATGAGGACTTGAGGACGGAGATCCGTTTGGCAGCCGTCCTCAGTTCGGCTTCAGTGACGATTGGACTTCATGACCATGGAGGCAGAGAAGGCCGTTGTTATGGCTTGGGACAGGCTTAGACCTTTCGATCTCTTCCTAATTTCTTTCCACTAGCTGTTTCGATATCTGTTACAAGGAATAAATGAACATCCCCAGGTCGAATGTAGCACGTGACGAACTCTTCTTCTTCTTCTTTATATTCCCTAATCACGATGACCTTCTGGTCGGTTGGAGTTGATACACCATGATGATCGTTACTCGTATATCGAAAGGTCGTCAGGTCAACTATTGACGACTTGCTGCCCATGGTGTAGGTAGACATTGTTCCTGTGTTAGCGACCTCCAGTTCCAGTGTAGCAAAGGCCTTAAGTAGGACGCATCCGCGATTGTTGGTATTCGACCAATTCCGTTGCGTACTCGTCAATGTCTCCATAGATTACTATCCAAGTAGCTTTTGACGCTGTATTGCAGCTGACATGACGTTACCAAAGCAAAAATTCAATCGATATTGCTGATGCAGCAACTCCTTCTAGCTTTGTTACAGTGCTGCAGGGACTTCGCAATAGCTGAAATGGGGATTTTTATTTGTTTAACACGGAAAGCTATCACCGATGCTGCCTTAGCTACTTATTTGCTATCTTTTCTTTGCTGCATCTAAGCTGCGAATTACCTACGACAGCTGTTTTAAAGCACTTGGTTGCAGGCAAATAAAAGCTTACTACGAAACAATTGCAATGACATTGTCGTAGTGAATAATGTCGGAAATGATATTAATTTCAACAGCGATTCGCATTTCTATGACAGTGCTCTCATATGGTGATCTATGACAGTCATCATTACCATGACGCTGCGTCAGCAGAAATGGGGATTCTTTTTTGCCTGCGAGAACGACACGAGAGCCATTATCGATGTTGCCGCAGCTAATTCAATGCTCGATATTTCATTGAATGTATGCTGATCGCATGGTCATATGAAAAACCCAAGAATTTTAAATGCAAACAATTTTTGTTGTTGTTGTAAATTTAACCCTAAAAAAGATAACGTTTTTTGAATTGCTTCTGGGAACACATGAACAATTTTGTATTACGTAGCACGCAAGTGATATATATTTTATTTATGTCGGGGCAAGTGTACATACGTATATTTTCTATTATTTATAGTATGTAAATAAACTCACACATGTCTATATTATGCTCGCTTTTCGTCTACCGGTCTACTTTAAACGCAAATATATATACATGTTCACATTTGCATATTTTCGAAAGTTGCGTAATCGATATTTATTACAGCAATTTCAAGTATATACACTAATCGAACTTCATGTCTCTAAAATGGTTCAATTTGAAACAGAAACAGTCTGCGAGTAACATTGATTTATAGATGGTTCATGTCAGTTGAATACATCACATTTATGTAGTTCTGAAAAATTTATTTTAAATTTATTAAAAATTTATTAATTTACTTTGCAATGGTATTCATTTTTGATCTTCTCGTGTATCACCACATACAATTCAACCTGAATCTGTATAGATAAATAACTATTTCTTCATAATTTATATTCGATTGGTTTTTGGGGTCTTTTTGACATATTTTCCTGATTTTTTTTCAATAGTATATGCCGCCTTGTTCGTCATAATGGTCATTTTGGGCAGATTGCATGTTTCTGAGGTCACTTCTTCCCTCTTTCGATGCATTGAGGCTTTGACAGTTCGCGGCTTGAATGCGATTGTGGTCACGTAGCTTTGTGATTTGTAGGACTGTAGCGACTGTAGGACTTATTGCCGGTCGATAATCAATTTACAACTATATTTGTACACTAATTTTACATACTTAAGGTACGCCAAAATAATGTTTTTGGAAAATCGAAAATTTCGAAAAAATAGATCCGTAAAGTAGCCTTAAATATACACCTTTTCGGGAATAATTAATTTTTATATTATACTAAAGCATTTTATTTTTAACTTTATAATTTTCTTATTCTTATGAAACCCCATTGGCGCTTTATTTATAGATCTAATGAAAAATCTAACAGTTTTACTTGCCACTTTTCAGTAAGTTATCATTGATAGAAGGGCCATATGATTGAAAAACCAATCAATCAATCAATTTATAAAAGGAACCTGGAAAAAAACGAAAAAAATTAAAGTGTTGAAACTTTGATTTGCATCAAGGAGAAAATCAATATGCCAACCGGAGGACGTTGGTTTTCACTCGAACCGAAAATCGCATGAATGGTGTTATTTACTCATCATTATTAGAAACTCATTAATTATAATTTATAATTTTTCTTCTTTTTAATCATAATATAATTTGTAAGAATTAATATAAGTAAACATAAAGTAAACAGAAGTAAAGTAAGTTATCTAAATATAAATTCACAAGAAGCGACTATGTTTTTCTTATTTACATGTAATAATAATAAATAATAAGTAATTACAATAATAATAATAATTAATAATAACAATTTTCACTTAAATGTACATCATGCAGTTTGATGATTAATTGTTCACTTCCTTCTATACGTTCTCCGTTCTGTGCATGTGACGTAGAATTTAAATGTATGTCCATTTGAACATAATCGATTGTTTAATCGTGATTCGATTATTTTCTAAACGATATAAGGATCACGAAAAATTGCAAATAATAACACGTATTGCGCTATACGATGGGTACACGAAAAGATCAATTCGCAAACAACTTTAATAAAATACAGGTTCCAGCAGTAACGCCGCTATAGTCATCAAACAGCAATTCCCTCGGCAACTTTTCCCCTTGTGAGAATCTAATAGAAGCCCCGTAATAGCGGTAGTGTTGGGAGTGGAGAAGCTGAAGAAAGGCAGACAGCGAATTGGTAACGATCCACGGTGCATGTCGTTTAATAATCATGTTTTGTCTGCACATGGTGGGCTACTTAACTTGACTACCACATTTGTTTGCCCAATTTAGGAAACCCGTACTTTAAAATTAATTCGTCGCAGTACTGTAATCGAGGAAAGATTGTAATTATGTGGACTCGTTACTTAGTATCGCATTTTTCGTAAAATGCGTTTAAATACAGTGAAGGTATATTTTACGAATGAAAATGTTACCAAATTATACGAAAAGAGTTGAATGTACAAGAAAAAATAAGGCACAATACATTATATATTTTTATACATTGATTACATTGTATGTGTATTAACATGTTAAACACATACAATGTTATTTAGTAACATGTTAATACACATACAATGTAATTATAAAAATAAAAAACTTTAATGGATGATTTTTATAAGCTGATATAACTAAATGTATCTTCAACATTGAAGTGTGTTCGTGGGCATACTTTCAACTATTGGAGTAAAAAATACTACTTGAAAATGATTAAGAGAAAGTCATGAGAGGGCGATAATGTCTATAATCAAAAGTGGTGGAATAAAACAAATATTGATTTTATCGAGAATGATAAACTAAGATATACATACATATTCTAAGAGGAAGGTCATTCACAATATTTCGATAAATAAGTAACAACATAAGTTATTCGAAGATGGCACCACCCCTAAAACCTTTCCTAGCTAAATAATGAATATGCTGTGTGCAGTGCTGGACCTTTATATTTTTTTCTGGCAGATCTGATGTCACCCGCTTGAGGAGTCAGCGAGAAACGAGCTACTATATGTCATGCATAATCTAAAATTATACTTACCTAAGTGATGAATCGTCACATACCTTTCGCTTCCATATTTATGATTTGCCCTATATGATATTTACGTCCAGGACCAATTGGCAATCAGATTTCTCATTTCGATGGGTTGTGAAATATGAACATACTGTGTTTACCCTGGCTGACACTGACGAGAATATGAGTTCGGGATTCGTAAAAACAGGCGTTAAAAGTTTTGATAGAAGGATTTAATATCAAGACATATCAGAATTGATTGTTGTATTTTTAATATATCCATTTTTTCAGAGGTCTTCAGACACGTTGGCGAATAAAAGTTGTAAAAATGAAATATTGCAATGAAATACTTCATAGTGAAATATGAAAGGAAATTTTATGAGAATTTTGATCAATACGTTCTATATTTATATTCGTATTATATAAAAAATATGAGTAAAAAACTTCGCCAATCGTCGATTATGTTGATTTACTCGTGATGTTAAATTTAATACATTTAGTGCAATTTAATAAATAAATCTACCATGACATATATTCATAACCATACAACAATTTTAAATTTTAATTGATTCTAATCCTTTTCTTACATTAGCATATCAAATCTGATGAAAATCAAGTGACTATAATTGACATATCATACGGGGGAAAGTATACAATATAAACCTTATTGCCAATATTGACATTGCAATTTTTACATCGTAATTCAAAATTACTGATTATGACAAATACGATATATATGAAAAAATTGTTATTATCATTAATTACGTGTAATCCCGCATACAGACATATCTTATACACTAAAGTTACCCCAACCGTTCGCCCTATATGGACCCCTCTGACCGCATACAGACATATCTTATACACTAAAGTTACCCCAACCGTTCGCCCTATATGGACCCCTCTGAGGTCCTTAAAATAAAAATTTTGAAACGTTCAAAAATTGCAAAAAGAATTGATAAATCCAATGCTTGTATCGGGCGAAGTAATTGCGCAAACCTATAATCTATTTATAAATACCTTCATTCGAGGTTTCCAATAAGCCATAAATTATCGCAACGTTCTTGGACCTATATAGAAAAGGGATTAAGTATTTAATTTTCACGACTATTTCCGCAATTAAATTACATGGATTAACGAAAATAGATTTCAGTGCAATAATATAAAGATATTAAAAATAATTTATTTTAAATATGAGCACGGTTTATTATTGTTATTAGCGTATTAATCGGGAATGTCTGATCCGGGAAAAAAGGTTCCATACGCACCATTGTTTTGACGGTAGATTTGTAAAATATTTCTAGAAATAGACTTTGGCAAATGGAAAGTGAATGAGAGAGTAAGTGACATATGTATATATATCTTATAGGTGAAATCGTTAGAATGTTGCGCGCTACATAATTTAGAATCGCCACTTCTGCGTATTGATTTGAAAGACACTGTCGGTGGTTTTGTTCTTTGATGATATGTATTCGTTAAATTTGACAGATATTTGTTTACGGCTATATAAATTATCTTTCACAACATAATTTCATTGTAATCATTTTACCCAATGCGCTCATGCTTGAATACTTTGCTATGAATTGTTTCAAAAGCAAAATGGCAGCCCACACCCTATAAAAAATCCATTTATTTTCAGCCTTTTTACAATTTTATCTGACGAACGAAATGTCCGATCAACCGCTGCACTGTGATTGAAACGTACTACGATTAAAATGCCCAAAGCAATGATTGATGATAGTTTCGAAGAGTTTCGAAAAGAAAATGGGAGTTCACAGAATGAAAAATCCTGATATTTTGAGCTTTTTTATAGTTATTTGACGAATGAAATATTCGATTACTATTAATTTTTTTTTCATTCGTCAGGTATTATACGCCCGAAGCAATTATTATCATCAGAGTAGTTCCGCAAACAAAATGGTGGGGTTCTGCAGGAAAAACCAAGATATATAAGCTTTTTATTATAATTTACTAAACGAAAAGTCAATTTAGCATATATGAGTTATTACGTCAAGTTCACCTTGAATTTGATCGGAATTGGTACTGGGCGGTTTTCGGGTCACTGATTTCAAATTCACAGTATGAACAAAATTTCGAAATAGGGTAGTGGGAGGGGAAAAAGTCGAAAATTACATAAAATTGACTTTGAATTTCATCGGAACTGAAAGAAAACAGCAAAGATAAAATCATTGGAATAACTTTTTTGTTTAAAAAAATAGTTCTATTTAGCTTTTAGTTCTGATCTTTAACTAAATATATTAAACATTATAATTTCATTACATTTCCGAGTTCCCCTCTGACGTCAACTTAATTTGAATAAAGAATGTTAACTGTTCGATTTGCTCATAGGCACTCTGTATAATGTCTGCTAAATCCCTTTCTGAATATCAAAGCAAATTCAGTATTGCTTACAAATTTTACTGGCAAGCTATGAGAGTAATAAATCCACGTCCACGTCATCAAAGTTGGAGAAATATTAATTTTTCACGGGCCCTGCAGGAGCGTCCTCGTTGGCGCATATCTTCCGGTAATCTGTAAATACATATATGTAACTGTATATAACGACCGCGAGCATTCCGCCAACTACGTGTCTGTAACTTAAGCCCCCTGGTGCGAAACTGAGTTAATTCCTTAATCCACGGGAACACACATACAGACACACAGTGCGAGAACCAAAGTACCAACCCGTATCGCGATTACACAATCATTCGCTAAACTGCGTGCGTACGCATAACGCACTACGCGTAACCTGTATTGGTATGCATCTCCCTCGTTGGTAGCTTCTAAAACAGTCGAATTAACATCGCCCTGGCGTTTGCACCACAATGGAATTAATTCCCGGGCTTTTAGGGCGCAGCTAACGAAGTTTATACGAAGTGTCTGAAACGGCTAACTCGCCATACTTGAAATCTGTCCAGTTTTGGATAGAAGTAGCGGATGCACACTTTAACCATCGTACCGCATTAACCTATGAAAATATTGGAACTTTTACAGTATGCCGGTTGAAAGCTTTGCAGTACGTGCCAAGTTTGACTTGTGTTTTAAAAGTTGAAAGCCAACAGCGCATTGCTAAAATGTAAATCAGATTTGTTCGAATAATACAACTGTATCGAAATGTAAACAGGTCAGAATTTGCGTTTTAATCTACAAGCGAGGTAAACAATGTTTCAAACTGTTGTTGATATTAAAATTTTGACCTCTAATTTGAATTTAAAGAATGCAATTTTTGGAATTTGAGATAATGAGTAGAACTATTTTGACCTCTAATTTGAATTTAAAGAATGCAATTTTTGGAATTTGAGATAATGAGTAGAACTATCTTATCAAATCAATTCATAACACATCATGATACAAAACCGGACGTAGATACACTTATCCCGAAATTCCCGAACTTATGGGTTAATAGAAACATGGTCCTTATTATTCAATGTTATAATAATAATTTCAAAATAAATGATTAGCTTTTTGGGACTCGTCACTAAACTTTTGATATCACCAATAATGTATACCGCGTTTTTCGTTCTATTTGACATTCAGATCGGTGGTTGTCTATATTGAAGTAGCAATTTTTTGCTGCATATTTTTAATAGTTCCCGACACAATTGTTGAGTGCAATTGTCATAAGTGTTTAAAATATTTTACAATTTCAAATAAAC
>JAPYZR010007028.1:0-12245 GCA_030522945.1 Trichopria nigra
CAATATGTATTGTATAATTTATTTTCGGCCTTTCTCATTCGATCTTAAAACAGTGTCACCGCAGTATTTTTTATTAAGAGGTTGATGTATATGTGTGTAATACCATTCTAAAACCCCAATTTTGAAAAACTTTTCAATCTTTTTCAATCTACATTTATCTTGCTTAGAGGTAAAGGCAGTCGGTAACTGCTTTACCCTTCAAAGTATAGAGAAGTTACCGACGTAACCTAAACGTTAAAAAAGTGCATGTAACATATACAATTTATAAAAAAATATCGCTGAAATTGGTTCAAAATTAAACGAGAATTATCCGAAATATATTATTTTTATTGCTGGGAAGAGAAAATAATTTATTTCGGATAATTCTCGTTTAATTTTGAACCAATTTCATCTATATTTTTTTAAGGATTGTATATGTTACATAGAATCACCCTTCCAAACCGATTTCGCTGAAATTTTGCGTACATGCATAAAAAATACACGAAAGAAATTCGATAAAAAATTTTTAATGATAACGTAAATTGGCAAAATTATAGTTCCGCGAATTTCCGATACGTGAGATTGTTGCGGCATTCAGGCGGACGGACTTGCTTCGTGCAGAATATAGAGAGTTATCGCATATCAAATTTATTTTAAAGTTATTTTACGATGTCGAGGAATATCCCGCAACTTGCCAAAATTAAAAAGATGCCCCATCAGTGAAGAATCCGCGAGAACAAATTTCGATTTGACAGGACACGAATGTATCCTCTAGTTGTGTGTGTGATCCCCGCAACCGTGTGCACACATGCATGCGTCCTCTCCATATATGTGAAACAGGTGATCACACGTGGAATGCATGGAGAGACGGAAAAAACAAAAAAGCATAAAAGTTTCGGTGATTCATCTGTTATTTTGACAAAATTGTCGGTAAGACAGGAATCTCGGAAAACCCCTGATCGCTTTAGCAGCCCCTTAACGAGCTTTTTTCGAGAGGAGTTAAACGAACATATTAACATCAAAAATCACGGACAAAGGGTGTCCAAGGAAAAATCATAAAAACCCATCAAGAATTAGAATTAGAATTGATGCCTAAAATTAGCATTTCCATATATTTTCGAGTTATTCTGCTATTCCGGTACTTTCATAACGCCCTGCATATACTATCGTACCAATTATTATTAATTTCACATTGTAAGTAATATATATATGAGAAAAATATTAAATTGGAAATTAAACTTCACTTTTTTGATCTGATGCCAATGATAAAATAGCATTTTATATATAATTTTTATAATAATTTTTTAATTAAAAAATAAGAGGTTATAAATGCCACAGAAAAGAAAATAATGCATTTTAACGAATTTCTGGTCATTAGTGAAAAGTGGAAAATTAAACATTCGCAATGGGCTTAATATCGTAATTAATAGCTCGATGTGGTTTTCCAGGAAAATACGAAACCATTGGCTTTTATTGCGAAAAGCTTATTTGGAACGTAAATGTAATACATCAATTTTAAAAAAGCTTCCGTGTGACTGATAATAAAGCCCCGGAAATTTAGAAGTACGTTTAAAGTATTTTCCCTAAAGTCACTGTAAGTAAAGGGGAAATATTATATTTTATATTTTTCATTTACATTATCGAATCATGAATCGAAATTTAAAAAAAAAAGTATCTTTTTTTTTGTAAAAAAAAAATTAATAGTACCCTCTCGGCACCATAAAGTTATTTGTAAAACTAACCCAATTAGCACAAGACATCTATTCATCAAAATTTACGTACTTTCGATATCAGTTTTTGTCCATTGAACTGCGCATCCATTGTATATCAATCGTACGTTCGTCATACTTACATCACAATGAACGTCCTTGACAGTTCCAACTGAACGTTCGTTGGAAGTTCTTGTGTTATTGAGGAATATACCTACAAATACCAGGTAAAGCAAATGTTCACCTACAGATTTGAACGCAATCCAGAACACAAAAAAGAACTTCTTGATATTTCTATAACGGAAAGGAAAGAAGGTTTTCGGGGTGGGGGGGGGGGGGGGGGGTGAAGCTGTAAAGGGGGAGAACAAAAAAAGAGGGGGGGGGCTCACCCCCGGCGAAAATCAAAAAACGCTACTTACTTTACATATTTGATCAGAGCATGCTCCACGACTGTGGCCGGTATAAACGTACCATTTATGCAGGACAAATCTCCCTTTAAGTTTTCATCGGCAGTGAAAGAATCGACGTGGTATTCATCCTCGTATTCGCTCTCCGTCGAATCCTCCTCGTCGTTAGTCGGTTTCTTTTCGATAATCCGATTGGACCATCGCAATTCCTTCCGGTCGGTTTGATCCTTTTCCCTCGGTGCCCCGTCGAATGCTCCCTGAGACTTTATAATTAAGCTGGAGCTCATGTAAGCGTTGTAGTCCTTGAGGGTCCGCCGTAGAACTTCGTTCTCCAAATCGAGAATCGGCAAATCCTCGTCGGTTCTCGAGTAACCCAGCATACGCTCCGGGTCAAAGGGGGCTTTCCCGTATCCTTCCGGTTTTGAAGGCTTCCGGTACCTCTCGTCGAAGCTCGGAAACTCCCGTTTAAAGTCCTCCTCAGTCGAGGTTTTATTATATGGCATCGCCTCAAGCTTCGATATTTCTCGCTCCATGTGTCGCGAAAATTCCCGCTCGACTTTCCCCGGGACTTTATCAGGGAGAAACTTTCGCTGGTATCGCGATGCCGTCTCCGGCGGTGGTAGTGGTGGTTCGGGAATTCTTGAATCCACCGGGAAACTCGACGAGTTCGACACAGCGCCGGATTTTCCGGCGCTCCCGGGGTTTTCCAGCGTGCTGTGTTTCGACGATGCCTCGGAATCGTCGGTCCCGAGACCCAGTTGGGGATTTGAAAAATTTTCTTCCTCGCTACTGGAAAGTCTGCTGACGTTCCCGAGGAAAAGTACGGGCGGCTCGACGTTTTGTCGCCTCTCGAACTTTCGCGATTCTGGCGGTCGAAATCCAGTTCTAGAGCGTTTTTTGTTCTTCCGCCGACGTCGCCGTTCCTCCCGAACACTTCCACCGGTGCGATTTCGAGATTTCTTCGGATCTGATCGATTTCTTGAGGAATGACCGCGATCGACGTTTACTTCGTTCTCGTGACTCCTGGAAGTTTCCTCGATACCAATTGACGATTTGTTGCGACGGCGTTTCCTCCGACGTCGTTCTACATTTGCTGAGAAGTAAATCAAAAGTTCTGTATACGCTTCGTGAAAATTGTGTGTAAAGTAATCACTGAGAAATTGAAAGCGAACATTTTTCTTAAAGAGTGACAGCAACTAAGTACTGGTAAACTCGCGACTACGCTTTCATTCATCGTCAGTAATTTATGCGCAACGAATGAAACTTTTTTCGACACGTGCAGTTGTGAACGCGTCAGCTATTTTAATCATGACTGCATTGACGTTGGAAGACAGTAATTAAAAATAATCTCGACTAGGATCATATCATTGTAGTATATTTGAAATTGTATTTAGGTCAATCAATACAATCGTAAAAACAGTCTGAAAATAATGTATCGATAAAGTGATACTAGATTTTTATCAAACAACACTGTTTGACAGGAATAGGGATGCTATATTAGAACTCATAAATATATCCAAATAATTCCCAACAGCTTTTATCTGCACTCTTTGTTGAATAAAACTCGAAGTAAATGTCCTGAATTCTAGGTGAATCTATACGTACAGAATTCACCTGGAATTCAGTCCAACAAATTGGTATTTTACATTGATTGTATTCTTTGTACTATTCCATCACTTTTTTTAGATCCTGATATCGAAAACATATTGATAACATATATTGCATAGACGTAAATTCAACAATGGGTTATTTCCAAAGAGTCCATGTTCTACTCCTAATAATGTGTGCATACACGTCCAGAAAAACTGGACAAAAACTGTTTTCAATTTCTACACAGTTGTGACCTGTTCAATACCTCAACGTCACAACTTGGAAAAAATACTTTATTATATTTTTAAGAATTAAAATATTTCCAACAGAAATTTTAAACGAACAAATAGAATTTTATACGACTTGTTAGTAGGTGAATAGTTATTAGGGTTATGGTAACGGGTCCAAATATAATTCCATATTTGCTTTTTATTTTAAAGGAGAGTCACTTTGTAAACGGGAATATCGCAAAAATACTTGAAAGGCAACAGTAACAATCAAGTATCAAACCATTTTTCTATTCTTTTTCAATTGTTTATAAGTTTTCCAGGATGATTTTTACGTGAAACTTTATCACTTTTTAGAAATAACCAGTATCCGGCTGAATTTTTGTCTACATCATATCAATGTGTGAACAATGTGTCCATATTTCAAAATAACTATTCTGTTATTTCGGCATAACTCGTACTGAATGTTATAGGATGGTGAGTTTTCCATTGAAATAAAGTTTGTACGCGTACCGGAATAATGGATGCTAATAAAATGCATATCAAGTTGAAATCCATTCAAAGCAGCAGTCGACGCACTACGCAAAATCAAATTTCGAAGCAGTTCCGAAATCGTTAACCGCTCAATGAAAACTCGAACATTTGCTCCATTTTGCTCCAATTCTGCTCCAAACTGATGTTATAAAAATTTAATCTTCAGATAACAATATTAACAGTAATAGCCCTGGCAATTATTTTCAAGATTTTCGCTACATTTACGAATAAAGATAAGATAGTTTGAAAAGACGATTTGCTATTTTATGTAATCAGCCTTCAGGAAGAAGAAAACTGTTTTCGTGAAATTCCTCATAGTCAACGTTTATATTTTTGTCGATGAGTTTCAATAATATGTTATACATAATAGAAGTTTAAAAAAAATGGTATTATGTTGTAGATGCAATATATTTAAAATTTTTCAACAAATAAAAAACGTAGCAACGTTTATGAAAGGTACAATGGAAGGTCATCTATAAAATATACGCACACAAAATGCAATAGAATTGTAAGGAAAAAGTACAAAAAAAATGATTGAATGTTCTTATCTTATCTTATCTTATCTTTTTTCGAGGTTAGGTAAAAAAACGAATCTGTTCTACTTTAGAACCCTCTTAAGGGATCTTATCAGTGATTATGTCGTTATGAAACTATACCTAAAGAAGTTGGGCATTTTCATTCGTTTTTTCGATGAATCCTGTTTATTTTTAAAATATTTTTCAATTTATTTCGTTTAACTCAAAAAAATTCGGGATTTCGTCAAAATCGACAAATGTCGACGAAAAATTGCCATTTATTTGACGAATCTTTCTGTGTGATTTAAGTAATTCAAAAAAATTCTCAAAAACCATTTATGACGTGACATTTAAATTGGTAGTTAAAATTTGTTTATGACAAATTTAGAAAAAGTTATAATCAATTTTTTCCATAAAACACGATTTTTCGAGAAAGAAATTTTTCTTTATCCGTATTTTAATTTTCAAGATGGCGGACGACAAAATAACGTCGAAGCCTCGAAAAATGATCCAGAGGGCTATGATTATTATTAATAATAATAAGGCCGCTGATTACGAATGTGAAGATAGTTTACAAAAATGCAAAATGACGGATCCAATATGGCGGTCGAATTTTTGAACATTTCGCTTTGAACAAAATCGCTTGAAACCTGATGCACGGTTTCTGATTACGAATCTGATGTGCGTTTTTTTTAATTTAAAATGGAGATTCAGTTCACAGACGAAGAATGTTTAAATCCTCAATAATTTTAAATATTATTGCTGTAAATAATAATAATAATTATTATTATAAAAAAGGTGGAAATAAAAAGGTGGATAAAAGAGTTTTTTTTTTTAATTTTTCTTAATTCCTTATTGTTCAATTTGTAATTTAGATTTAAAAAAATGTTTTCTTTTAATTTTTGCAGGTTTTATATTTTTACTACTGTGGAGCATTAAAGTAGAAAATTCATATGTAAACATTACTGACAATGAACTTTCTGTTCTAGAATTACACTTTACATAATTAGCGCAATTTCTTTTTCAAGTAAACTCTTTCAACCTTTGACTCTTGATAGGGCTACCGTTAACTTTAAAAAATGTGAATGTCATATTAGTTACGTCATTTCGAATTTTCGAAAATTCACTTCACCCCAATAATCCCCAAATAACAAGTTTCAAGCAATATCAATGATTTTAATAATTCGGGCATTGGTCTTACGGACCATTTTTCGAGACTTCGACGCCATATTGTCGTTAGCCATTTTGAAATTTAAATAAAGTAGCTTTAACGACCTACAGTCGAGGGTCCATCCAACCTAAAAATACATATATACGTGACATTCTGAGTATTTAAGACAATCTCCTTCCGTTTTCCTTTTAAAAATATATTTAAAAATACGTTTCTTTCTTGAAAAAACGTGTTTTTTTTCAATATGACTTTTTCTACATTTATTATAAACAAATTTAAACTACATATTCTGAAAGAGTGATAATTTTAGGTCTGAAATGATATTTGCTAATTTTTTTAAATACTGTTTTATAGTCATAGAAACCTTAGTAGAAAATAAGACCAGTTTATGGATATTTTTTATGGACTCCATTACATTTAACATAAAGGCCAGAAAAATTGGGCAGAAACTGGTCTTATTTTCTATACTAGGGAAACAAAAGATTATTCAAATCAATGACATTTATTCCTCCGTCTGGGCGTTAACGGGTTAATGAAATAATCGGGCCATGTTTGAGTCATTTATTGTTAATACTTCTGTCTTGTAACAAACAACTCTCTAACAAATACTTTCAGTCTCAAATGTAGTCAAATAATATTAAAAATATTAAAACAGTTCAAGAAAGCAACAGAAATACAAACGTTGATTCCGTAAGTAGTAACAGTCCGCACTAGCCGGGCCGGTTACAATGATTTTTTCTCACGTCTTAAAAAGGTCGAATATTGAGGTATTTGTTTCATCATCCTCTAACTAAATAAACTATAGTTTCCGAGGTTATCTCTCCAGGGCTCGAACGACCTATATACCCGTGGGTATTCTCCTTTCGTGAACGCATCGCTTAAAATTTATACACATTTGCATTAAATTTAATGAGAATTGCATATTTCATTCAAATGTACCTGCATATGAAATTTGCGTAAATATACTCATTAAATGTAATGTTAATGTGCACTAATAGTTATTCAGTGAAAATAAAAGTTACGTTAAAAAAAAAAAGTCTGGAAGCCTCAAAGATCTAAATTATGAGTGAAATAAAAATCAATTTACTTTCAAAACTATTGTTGGAGCAACCATATACTGTGGCTACGCCGAAACCATAGAAATTATCGTGTCAACCAGGAGCATGATTGTGTCAACTATAACATGGTTGTCTAAATAATATACTTTTTTCCGCGTACCTCAATTTTATTGCACAATAGTCAACATAAGACATAAATGTAATAAGGAATTTCGTCGGGAGTGAGACATTTTAAAAAAGTTATCTGATCTTTATTCTTAGATATCGTTAAAATCTAAAAAATTTAAATAACGTCAATAAAATTTAATTAAGTTCTCAGTTAATTTTTAGGAACTCCATTAATAATATATCTTAATGTGAATGTATAACATTTTGCATGCCGACTTTTCCAGATGTCCGACGTTATTTCTAGCCTCGGGAATGGAAAAACCTCAATTATTCTTCAAGATATGACAAAATATCTATCTTCAAAGTATCTTTAAAGTATCATGTTCATTTCCCTTATCAGAAAACTCGACATTTGGACCATTCGCCCGTGAAAATCGAATTATTATTCGCATTCTTTACGAAATTCTACGTAAATTTATTCCTGCCTTTGTAAAATTAGTCAAAGGATGAAATCCCACCCTGCACGGAAACAAGCATTGTTGAAGCAAACATATTATGGTTGTATCAATCGTATATATTATTGTTTCAATCATGATAATGATTGTATTAACTATAGTATGGTTGACCTGAAAATACTTTTTCTCTTTCATTTTTATGGTAATTTATGTCTGGGCTCCGATACTTTTATGAATACAAGACGGAAAAAGTGGGCAGAAATGAACGTCATTTTATACCAGGAAAATGATATTTGTTTCTATTTAAAGTTCAGATAAACTTTTCCCGGGCATTTCGATGCATAACCGTTTTATTTTTAGGCAATAATAATACATTCATTTGATTCATAAATTACTGACGTTCGACTGAAAATAAAAACTACCATTCGCCCTCGGGTGAACTTCACGTACAATATTGTCTGACAAATTTCATTTATTTACTTTGTGATTCATACATTTTGCCCGTTTTACCTTTTCAATCTAACTTTGAATTATTGAAAAAAATTACAATTTTATTTTCCCTTAATACTGTAATTAAGTTCAGCTCGAGACTTTTCAGTATGAATAAGACGAACAAAAAAAAAAAAAAAAAAAAAAAGAAAAGAAGAAGAAATCTGACGTGATATCCGCAGGAAGCCAATATTCGCGAGTTCGTCCCGATCGGCGAAAGGGAAAATTTCCGGCAAAACGCCTGGTCGCTATGTAGAAATTGTCACTTACTGACGTTGACGCGCCGACTCTGGAGGAATGACTTTCCGGAGGTTTCCAACGGGAAAAGGCCCCCATTCCTATTTCCGGTACCTCGGGGCGCCACTTCCGCTTCCGCAGGCTCCTCCCGGTGCTTAACGGCTCTCTCATCTTCCAGCATCTTCTCTCCCTCGGGAGAAGCCCAACTAATGGAGAACAAAAGAATAGCTGTCTCTCTCTCTCGCTCACTCTCTTTTCGACTCGGAGTCATCCACCCCTTAGTTTATCCCGTGCGAATAGAATTCCCTATAGGTCATCTAGGAAACTGAAATTCCCTATATACTCTCCGAGGCTAAAATAAGAGTTGATATGTTTCCAAATACCTTTAGAGACCGATTGCACACCAGGCTAAGATCGAACGTTCGAACGACTTTAAGCACGATTTCTATTGTGAGATTTCATTCAAAGAAATTTACAGTTTGATTTCTGTAGATTTGACAATTTGTAATTTGTTTTTTTTTTTTCTTTTTTTAGATATATTTAATGAATAGTTAATATTAAAAGAGAAAGAATAAAGTTGAGCTTCATATAGGAATAAAAAATCATTAAAATTGCATATTTTAGTACGTATACCATTTATTGTTGCATTTCCCATGCGGCTGCGATATGTCCGTATCAAAATAAAATGCTTTTCCATTTGGGAAATGAAACGTAATCTCGACATTCTTGTCAGGAGGTGCAACAGGAATAATAGTAGTACCAATGGCAATCATATTATTCGCATAAAAAATGGAAATGAGTCGGGTATTTGCAAGTATATATGTAATAATAATAATAATAATAATTATATATATATAAAAAGTGAACAATTTGTGATTGTTTCAAAGAGTCGCGAGTATTTGATGCAAAAAACACGATCGATAACGCACGCTAACGAAATTTGAGTTTTTATGCACGAACAAATGTATAGGATGTAAATTGCAAAGCTGAAAATTGTATAAAGGTATTATTCATGACCGACAGATATGAATACCGGTCCTGTGTGACGTACGACGTTAAAATTTTATGAATATTTATTTTTATTTTACAAATCGATCTTTTTGTATCGTTTTAAAAGACGAACGCGTGTTAACCCTATTTAAAAATATCATGAAATTTAATGTACTGTACATTTCTACTATATATTATGTTTATATAGATATACAGTATGAAGGATAATTTAATTGAACATGTACTGGAAGTTTTTCGTAAGTATTTTTAAAGTGTAGTAGAAAATAAGACCAGTTTATCGCCATTTTTTCTGGATTCTAATACTTTCAACCTATAGAGGTCTGAAAAATTGGGCGGAAACTGGTGTCATTTTCTACCAGGATTACGTTATTCATTATGGTTGTCATTGTCATTGTATATATGTCATTGTCACAATATGTATAATTATTCAAAGATGAAAAACATTATTTATCTTGATTCTTTTTTAATTATATAAAACATTATTGACATTATAAATAGAAATAAAATTCGTTAATTTTTCAAGAGAGCAATGAAGAAAATCATGGATATATAGTTATGCTAATTTTACGATATAGGTGAAGTTTTTTATTCTCATAAAAAATTACGTAAATGTTGCTCTTAAAAAATTGAATGAAACTCGATTGAATTTTAAAAAGCGTAACTTAACTCGTGAAGGAATGAAACATTCCCTCTTTATAAAGAGCTATTTCATTTTCAGAATTCTAAAATAACGGAAAATATTCAGTAAAACGAATAAAACTGATTTATTTAATATTTGAAAATTGAGTCATGTGCAGACTTTTAAACAGCTTATTTATATATATAAAAAGTGTATATATTTAGTTTATTTACTAAAATATACGCAAATTCGAAATATTTATAATAAAAATACTAAATCTGTGTTCGCGACAAAAAAGAAATGAATAATATTCGAAGTATGAGAGCTATTTTATTGTCATATCCAATTATAGTTTTTAACAACGTACATGTTTCCTGGTAAAGCGAGGTAAAAATATACATTAAAATACCATTAATTATTTTGATACGGTTATAATTTCTACCAGTGTTCGCAAGAATTTATTTATTATATACGTAATTTTAAAAAATGTGAAAAAATGTATTGATTTTTATTCGTTACCATTTATATCGCTTTCTATTTTTTTAGAGAATGAAAACAAAAAATAAAACTAACTTTGAAATCGTATTTAATTTAATTTAATTTAATTGAAAATTAAATATTCATTAGAATATAATTACATTTTTAATTCATTAGTCACGGTACGCTCATAATATTAGCGCAAAAATTAAATATTTCCATCGAATCATTTTACTCTTCATTAATTATTACGATAAATTGCAATATTAAACAGTGAGATATTTTAGAAATTCAATTAAGAATTATGGATTTATTTCTTATAAATATTTTTTTTTTTTTTTTTTTTTTTTTTTTTTTTTTTTTTTTTTTTTTTTTTTTTTTTTTTTTTTTTTTTTTTTTTTTTTTTTTTTTTTTTTATATAAAAATATAAATAAAAAATAAAATAAATTCCTACTTGATTAATTCATTTTCACAAAGTAAATATAATTTTCGTTATATATAAATTCTGCTTCCCTAGTAGAAATCTGTCCATTTTTTTCTTACACTATCCATTTCTCCTATGCCTTTAACATGGGTAAATATCTGAACTGTCTAAGAATTGGCTAAGAAATGTTTTCATTTCTACCAGGGTTTTTATGTTACAGATATTTTTTACATTCAAATCATACTCAATCTACTTTTCATCACATAACATATATTGTCAAGAAATAAAAAATAGAAATTTTAACGTTTAAATAAATGTTCGGCAAAGAAATGTATCTTTTTGTGTTTTTAATAATATACTTAATGAACTCTGTTAGTATTGAATAAAGTTATATTAACGACCATATAACAAGAGCCCGGTATTATTCGATCGATTTAATAACGTCGTGTTCTCCGAAATTTACTGCCACCGTAAAGTACACTTTAATCGATTTTTAACGCTCCGGCAAGTAGGAGAATCATTTTGATACGTACATTTCTTCCCTGAGCTGCTCGTAATTCTCATCGGGGAAGCTCCTCGGTCCGAGTGATCGTCGAGCAGGCTCGGCATTTTGGCACACTCCTGCGAACAATTGAACAATTCGCTATTTAATCCTTACTAGAATGAGGAACACGGTAGAGGACGAAAATACACGAGCTCCCGCATCGGTAAGAGCTTTCTGGGATCGAACTGAAATTAGGCAGTCGACCAAGGAACGAGGGAATGTGAACTAAAATAAAAAGATGTCGGTAAAACAAATCATTGTTGAATCATCACGAAAAGAAAAAAATAAAGATATAATCATAAAGTGAACGTACGAGAAGGTAATAATTAATATGAGCATCAATTTTTCACGTTGTATTTTCATCGTATCCCAATTAATCCATTAAGTCCTGAATGGACAAATTTGCACTAAAGTTTTCAGCGCTTATATTTTATGTGAAAATGGATTGTAAAAAATATATAAATAAGTGTATTGGATGTAAAATTTGATGAACTTTCAGAATATTCTATTAGATTTTTCGAAAAATTTCGACAAATAACCTCGAAACATGATTTTCTGCAAAAAAATGTCGTTTTCAAAAATGATAAATTTGTTCATTTTGATTTTTGAAATGGAATGCACTTCAAATTTAATGTTTAAAGTACAGAAAACGTGTCCTCGAGACCTAAACTTGAAAATCTGATGATTGAGG
>JAPYZR010007031.1:0-13686 GCA_030522945.1 Trichopria nigra
TCAAGACAATCTAGCGAGCGAAGCGAGCCGGGGGTCCAGGGGGCAGAGCCCCTTGGTGGGGTTGGCGGCCGGAGGCCGCAGGGGCGAAGCCCCTAGTTTCACGTTGAAATAAATAGTATATAGTATATACGATACACGTGCACTCAGGGGATTCCCGGCAAATCCCCTATTTAGCGCACTTGTATCGTAATACACTATTTGTAAATTAAAACTTGATTCTGGTTACCAAAAGAAGCTTATGTACAAATTTTAGCCCCGGACGCGTATCCGTATTGCTGCAATGGCCCTTTGTTTATAAGCAATTGTTTATAATTTTTTTAAACAATGATGGAATTTAAAAAATTTTTTTTTGTAAATTAAAACTTGATTCTGGTTACCAAAAGAAGCTTATGTACAAATTTTAGCCCTGGACGCGTTTCTGTATGGCCGCAATGATCATTTGTTTAAATGATTGAGAACCACTACTTTTTCGAATCTTCTGCTGGGAATCTTCTGCTAACCTAACTTCAGGGTCATCGATTATTTTCCAATCGGATTAAAAAAAATCCCACCGCGCATACACGTACTTATGGTTTTTTGCTCCAAAAAACTTTTTTTTCGCGCAAAAAATTAATAACTGTCGCGAGTATATTTGAAAAAGTATCAGTGTTTGTACGTGTACGTGTGTGTGTGCGCGTCTAATTAATTATAAGCTCGATAGCATATTTCAATATATATAAAAAAAAAATTCTTTTATTTATTTATTTGTATAAAAGTTTAAAAGTAATTTTATGCTGGAGAAAACGCAACTTGAAAACTTTTTTTCTATCCGAACGCACTTGCAAAAGAACAGCAAAGGAAAAAAAAAAGAAAAAAAAAGTGGACGGTTTTAATGAAAGAACAAATTATAGCGTCTTTAAAATTTCCTCAAGACTACATATAAAAACACACCAAAGATATATATATGTATATATATCAAAGACCGCGTTAGGCGCAGTGCACTGGAAAAAAGGCGGCCTTAAATTACTATTATTAAAACATTTAATATACGAAAAAGAAACATATATGTATATATAATATATGGATTCAAGTATATGTGCTACTCAATTTTATTAATTGCATGCGAATTATCGGGAAAGAGGAAAGGTACAAAAATTTGAATTTCGGTATAATAATACTAATAAAATGATGTTACACAACGTACATATATATACGTATGTATATATACATATATATCAGAGTTGATAGATCGATTATATGTATAGATCGATTATATATATAACGAGCATGTATATATATTAGGTATATATATATAGGTAAGATATTCTTTTCCGTTAACTCAGTTTCGAATTTCGTTTGCATTTAAATTGGTTTAGGTATAATATACGCATCACGCTTCGCCCTCGATCCTTCCTTGTTTAAATGTCAAATTTGATTTTTCCTTGCTGCAGGTTGTACGTTCGTATATATACATCAGAGAGAGAGACACACCTTCGGTGAATTAAAATACCTAATATAAATAGTATATATATATAGGACCATATATAATGATCTACCCTTCAATATGCAGGGTGTTACGCGTTTTATCCCGCGGACGCAAGATTATATAAGAAGATGCGATGATATGCCAAAATCTATCATATCGCAGTGTGACGACTTTTCGCTATAACGTGAAATAGTGTAGTTTATATTATGATCGATTGATCGATCGATTGTACATACCATAGTTCATGAATCGAGAATAAAGTAATTTTATAATTGAATATTTAATGTACATATATATATCTTTAATATTTCTATACAAAAAGAAAAACAAACAATCGAAATATATATATTTGTAACACACGCATTATTATTTGTATACACGCGGTCGTGGAATTAAAGAGAAAACAAAAAATACAAAAACAGCTTACACCTATACGCATATGTACATACTATATTTGATAAACAAGAAAATGTTGTCCTTTATTGCATATATACATATACATTATTGCATATACATATATAGGCGTATTCGCATTCACAGCTATATATATGTATGTATATAACAAAACATCGTCCTGCAATTTCGCGAGAGAATTATTACATTAGCTCCCCTGATTACGCGCATCAGGGAACGCGGAAATAATTGAATATCAGCAAATTGCTGAATGCAGAAATGAACTTTATCGCCTTCTCGAAAGTTCGCGTTTCAAATTTGCATGCAAATGTCTTTCGCGCTGTCCTTACAAAAAAAAAAAAAGAAACACCAAAAAAAAAAGAAGAAAAAGAAAAAGAAAAGAAAAAAAAGCCGTACAGCGAGGTCGAACGTCATTTTCTAATATTCGAATTAGAAAAAAGAAAAAAACATATATATGTACGTACATATATATATATATGTATATAATAAAACACGGGGACCCGCATCGCGTCGTCTCGCGACACTTCAATTGGGTAAAACCATGATACAAATATAAAGGTATAGCAATGTCGTGATGGTTGCACAGAATTGTCCAATAGAAAATGCCTGATTTTGTTTAACCGAAATGGCATTTTCTACTGATTTTTGATTCCTCTTCATCCCTTCCATGTGCCCAAACGCTATTTCGAGAAAGGTGATTGGGCCATAGGCCAAAATGGCGGTATTAAGCTTGGGAATTCGCCGACAATAGCGCCAAATGTCAGATCCCAATACGTTGAAGTCTGTTTTATATCCTTGTCCCGCAGTATAGCAATTGTGGTGCGTATCCAAGGTTGGGGCACATGGAGGGGATAAAGGGGAATCCGAAATCAGTAGAAAATGCTATTTTGGTCCAACAAAATCAGGCAATTTTTATTGGTCTATCGAAATTGGTTCTGCCTCCAAAATGCGCATTGCTATACCTTTATATTTGTATCATGGGTAAAACTATACAAACACCACATAGGACAAAACATTGTGGCGATTCATTATTCCCATGATACCAATGTTGCGACGCGACCTTGCGCCCATCATATGAAGCGCGACAAGCACCGCGGGAGCGTATATAAGAAGACAAATACCGCGTGAATTCGGAGAACGAATTTGCGGATTTAATAATAATGAGACTCTATACATACATACATATATATATAGCTGAAAATTGATGATGACTGATAAAAGGCGATTAACTATAGTATATGGAGGGGAAGGAATGCATACGTGTTGGATATATATATGTATATATATATATATATATATATATGCACACATTGCCGGTAATAATATTATGCTGTGAGATTAAAAAAAGCTGCGGGATCCGCAGAATTGCTCTCTAATGTTTATTCAGAGCGTAAATAATAAAATATGTGCATATAATAGAAAATTGTGTAACGCGCACTTTGCGCGGGTTATTCTTTCCCTGTAAATTTACATATTATTAAAATCGGAGAACAACGTACGCGACGAATTTATTACGATGCGGCTTTGTGAAATTACGAGCGTATCTTATTCTCGCGACATTTTTAATACAATTTTTTTTAACCACATACATATACGCGATGCACACATACATATATGTATATAAGCGCGTGTGCGTTCGGGATACGCGTTCAAACAATCTTTATAAAATCCTAACAAATGTTTTCTCTTCTTCATTATATATATACGAGAGATGCACATAATACACTTGTGTATTACATGCAGTCAAACGAACACAATTATCTATAATGAAATAATGACGCGGCATTTACCCTACATGCGCGATTACGCTAATTCGATCCGCATGCTCTCGTTGTTGTATATATACACATATATATACGCGTATATCAAAATGCAGTGATAATAATGATAATAATAATAGTAATAATAATAATAATAGTAATATAGTAATAGGCCACTTATTGTGACTTATCGATCGCGTATATATATAAAGTGCGTATCGTCGTCGACTCGTCGTTATATGTACACTTGATATTTCGGTAATTTTTCTCACTCTGATGGCATCTCCTCCGACGAGTTGGACGCGAGATTTTCGCAAGGCGACGAAATGTCTCGTGATGTGTTCCACCCCCGATTATACGCCACGCTATACGCACATTGTATATGCACATAACCATATATGCATGCATGCATGCATGCACACGTATATACACGCGCTTTGATGAACTGAAGCGAGAAAATCCTCGAATTACTCGTCGGAGCGCGTAAATGTACGTAAACGCAAAATTTCATGGGGCTTCGCGAGTCAAGTATCCGCGCGGGATATACCTACTATACTATACCTGGCTAATATGCACACGTGTTATGTGATCAACCATCGAGATCAATTTTAATCAAATGAGAGTATATATACCACGTGTCGTCGTCGTCGTCGTCGTCATCGTCGTATATACACATATATAAAAATAGAAAGAGAAAGAGAAAGAAAGACGCAATTAATAACGAGGCGACGAGATATATATACATTAATTTTTAATTTACGAATAAAAGTAGAAGAAAATGAAATTTTCCGTTATATAAAAATTAGTATGTATATATATAGATATACAGCGAGATAGAGATAGAGAGATATATTGTATATATACGTTCTCAAAGATGCGCTTCCTCTACTACTATAAGAGCCTTTTGGCGAAGGAAATACGATACAGTTGCGAGACATCCTTTTTATCTCGGCATATATATAATAAAAGTCGAGATAGCGCTGCAAGGAGAAACCTATAAAAGTTGTAATTTGAATATTCTTCCTATTTTCCACGTTACTTTTTAAATACGCGCTCCGCCTCACAAAAAGCTCTACTACTACTATACTACCACCACTATACTATTATTTAATTATTTAATTAATTAAAATAAACGACGCTTGTACGTCATTATATACACGCGGTATCTATTAATCACCCGGCTTTTTTTACACACGCAGACACATGCGTATATTATATTATAATTATACCATTTCAAATTTTAAACAAAGTTTCCGACGAAAGCAGATTTTTTGTTGCCTCAAAGTCGCTTCTTAAAGCCGACGACTATACATCAGACATAACATTCTGAGATCATACTTGTACATACTTACATATACATTGTAATTAAATTTTATATACATCTATGTATAATTGTATATATATATATGTGTATTATGTGTTTTATTTACGCACGCTTTTATACATATACCGTTTGGTATATGCGATTCTCGACTTCTCGTCGATGTGCGAAAAGAAGACGGATTATATATATAGAACGATTTCAAAAAATTCTCCGTAATTTTTAATACAAACCGTTCTTATTCCCAAAAAATGATTTCAAAATATATATATATATATATTTTTTTTTTTTGTTATGTATCTACACCCAAAAGATTTGCTAATTTGTGATTGGCTGATAATCGTCGCATGCGTTGAATTTCATATACATATATATACAATTACATTATGCATCCTCGAAATATATATTTATGTATACATATTATATCTGACATCCGCATATATATATATATATATATATATATATATACGCTTATCTGGAATGGAGTCTCATCATCGTTGACACAATTTTTGTTATATATATACGTCGACCCTTGCGCAACATCTCGTTGGATTTGACATATATACATCATCATATATACTGTATTGTTAATTATATATATATTATTGATAATTATATGATCCTCATATATATACATTTATATATATATATAGATAGATATATATGTATGGCAGTAGTCAGGGTCAGTGTGACGCTTGTATATAATGCATAATGTAAATATTAACGCGTATATTATTGCGTATAATATCGGTCTTGAAAATTGACGATTACATTCCATCTATATATGAATATATATGCGTATACATGTAGTGATGGAAACCGAGAAATTTCTCTATATACATTTATATATACACTTACACATATACATATATATATATACACACTTTTTATATAAGCATAAATGCGCTAAATGTATAATCTATCTTTATATGTATAGATTCGTGTACATATATATATATATATATATATATATATATATATCATGGTGTGTAATATATATACCCTTGCCAGGTGACGAGTATATACACACACATATATATATTATACGCATATATATGTGCGGGAGACGATGAGCGCGTTAGGTGATATATATATATATATATGCGTACATATGTAGATCGAAGACGTAAGTATAGCAGATTGCGGACGCGACAGAAGAGGATGTATAGAATAAAATGTAGTAAAAATGTTGAATTAAATTTGCGTGGAATTTTGATTCTTAATACTTGATATTATGATATATATAGTAATAATACGGGAGAGGCCGACGTCGACATCGACACCGACACACCGGTTCGACTGCCGGCGACAGCTGTCGTTAGAGCCGGTATAATTCAGTGAAAGCTCTTCTCGGGCCTCGGAGCTGAAAACCGTCAGCTGGATCTGCGAGCTCCTCGAGGGTCGCCTATCTCTCTCACTCTCTTTCATCCCCACTTATATATATATATGTATATCCTTCGGTCTTCCTCGTTCGGATCGTTTTTTATACCTCCTTTTCTTTTTTAAGCCGGCCGCGCAGATGAGGCGAAATGTGCTCCTTAAAAAAGAAGGCAATCTTCCAGCGATTTACTTTTACGATTACATTACGATCGAGTCGGTGACTATACGGAAATGAGAAAAAAAAACAAAAAAACAAAAAAACAGGAAAAGAAAATAATGCCTAAAATAAGTTTGAATGCCCTATACTATATCAATATAGTCGATCGAATGCTTAATTAATTATACAAACGAGAAGAAAAGATTGCGGCGTTTGACTATCGGCATAATCCGACGCGCTTCGATAATATATATGTACACATTATACGTATATCATGTTTATTTTGGAGCATCGACTATATTGTAAATACTTTCATCAATAAGTATATATATATTACATTATCCGTCTCTTTTCGTTTTTTGTCTAATTTCGATACGACATTTTATTTCCTTCAACGCTTATACATATACATATACATATAATGAAAAAGTTGGAAGTTGGATTTCTTTCACTCGATCTGCAGGAACAAGACACGAGTGCTCGATGAGTTATTTGAGAAACTTGGGGAACATGATGTGAGACAAAATTATCGCTATTGTTGCGTATATAATACACACACACACACACACACATCTATATATATTATTCTATACATTAATCTGTGTATATAGGCGAGGAAAGTTCGCGAATGGCCATGGCCATCATCGTGAGTTTCTCGTCCTGGCCGCATCGATGATTAATCGTATTTATAGAGGAGAGAGAAGGCCGTCGCGGGCAGGTGATGGCAGTTGAAGTAAGCGAAGTATAAGCGGAGGAAGAAAGGACGGAATAATCGAGAGCATCCACCAAATTTCTCTTTTAACGAACGGACTTGCATTTTCTTGCGCGCTTGTATAACGGGGAAACTGTCGATTGCGGCTTACCCATTAATCGACAACGACAACGACGACGACGACGACAACGACGGCTTTGCATTTCAAGATATATATATATATATATATGTATACATACAACAAGATCTTCAATTAATTTTGCGCCCGCTCTCAGTCGCATTCGTGCAGCATACAATACATACAATACATACATACATACATATATATATATATATATATATATATATATATATATTATCACGTAATTTTTTAACCGCATCGATAACATATGTATTTCATGTATATGGCAAACGTATATGGGCGATGATCATTAATTTCAATTATAATTAACACTATATATACTCTATATATATATAATAATAATAATAATAAAATATAATAATAAATATATATATATATATATAATTCTCGAAAATGAGCACTGTTCGGGATCTCGTATCGCTACTCGCAATATTCAGCGATGCAACGGCGGGTTTCGAGTTCCCCCGATATACACCCACTTGTTCGCGAGCATCGACGATTTCGTGCTTCGGCCCTTTTCTCAATTGAATAGTAGAGTCGATCTACAATTCGAACGACTATATACGCGCTGGCTCGCGGATCAGTTGCGCGTTTCGGTATATATGTCCGATTTTCGAATTTCGGAGCAACGCGTTTTCGGCTACCGCCGCGTGCTTTGCTTTGCTTCGTCGCGGGAATCGACGTCGACGCACCAAGTCCAAAAACAACCAAATCGTTCGCTGACTATAACCGTCAATTTGCAATTCGAATATCGATATACGGTTGTTTATTTGCATTTTATCGCTAAAAGGTACGGCACGCTCAAAACAAAGCTCATTTTGGCAATATTATTTTTTGAAAATATATCATTCGTTGATCCGTTGCGGAAAACACGTGCGGACATTACCAATTGTCGTGGAGTATATCGGTTCCTTCGCTCAATAGAGTATTGTATACATAATATTGTACTAAGAATGACTCAGTTAAATAATAATAATAAGTGTCGTGACCATTTTCTTTTTTTACTCTTGTCACCTTTCCCTTCATTCCTGGCTCTGTCTAGCTGGTTCCGGCATATCGTTCGCGGCTCCGATTTTTTAAGGAATACGAAAAAATCAACCATATATAGAAATTGTTGTGTCAAGACAAGGAGCCATATGGTTCTGCTGATTGTATATATACATAGAGTATGGTTGCATCCAAACGATACTTTTAAAATTTATATTTTGATACAATTATATATTATTCCTTTCGGAAATGATAATAATAATAATAATAATAATAATAATAACGACAACAAAAATAATAGTAAAAATAAAAATAATTAATTATATCGTTTGAAAAAATCGTATATAAATTGAGCAAACACGTATTATTTTAAACTATGTGTATATAAGTATATAAATATTAATTCGCGGTTGATTATTTTATAATCAGATAGGAAGCGAATAATACAAAATTTTGTTAAAAATTAACTGAAATTAATATCTTATACATGTATGTAGCGCGAGTGCGTTTTACTCTTAATCCCCCCGATGCATCAGGACTTTATTTATTTTGAAAATTATATCTACATATATATATATACTCATACATAATTACATGTACATATACATATACACGTGTGAATGTATCTGTGTCTGTGTGTGTTTAACATTCCCCTTAATATATACAATATATTAACAGGATATTTTATATATATAGTATTTATAATATGCGCGAGCCGTGCACAATTTCGAGAATCTATTACATTAGTTACCATATATATGTACCTATATTTAATTCTATTCAAATTTTATACGTCGTCGCCATAAGGTTCCGTATATAATCACATCACACGGACACACGCATATAAACCCAGGCATTTTCAGTTTATTCGCGTTTCATCCCTTTTGCATTTTCAAACGGGATCGATCGATATCGAACAATTGCATCTTTTTATGGCATATAATACAATAATGCGCAATAATATCAACAATTATTTCAAGCGCACAATTTTTTTCGAACGAACAATTCCGTTGAAATTAATATTTTCCTTTTATCATCGAGCATGTATACATATGCGGTTGTTTCCTCATTGGTCCGTAAAAGAGAAAAAAGAGATATCGATCTATCTATCTATATATGTATGCGTGTATACTATATATATTTTCAACTACGAACGAATGAGGAACTTGAAAAAAAAAGAACCCTACAAAAAACCATTACTTAATAAATAACACACAAAAAGTGTACATACAAACAATTTAATGTATACTTTCAACGTTCCTCTAGTAGAAAATATTACCAGTTTCTGCTCAATTTTTCTGGACTTTGTGCGAAAAGTAATGGAGTCCAGAAAAAATGGCCGTAAACTGGTCATATTGTCTACTGGATATAGGATTCGATTTCTTTTATTTCTGATGAAGGCTCGCAATATATCAAATCTATTTGAAATATACATATATATATATATACGTGTGTGTTAGTGTGTGTGTGTGTGTGTGTGTGTGTGTGTGTGCAATGGGGCGAATTGAAAACGTTTAATGAACTAATGTCGCGAATTGTACAAATAACGAGCAAATGAAGCGGAACCACTTTAAATTCAAGTGCGTGTATTGCGTGCATGTATATATATATATATACATATTGATTTTCACGAGTGTGTCGAATGAAAATCGAACGAATGGATATATATATAGATCTCAGATATATTATGTGGATGAGCAAATTATAATTTTACTGGAAAACTATAATTGAAAAAAGAATTTACCTTTAAATTTTGGAGTATAAATTCAATTCCGTCATATTTTTTTTATGAACGTTTTATATTCGCAGTCGCAGCAGCAGTAGTATACGCATATATACGAGTGCTCTCGGGACGTTTTAGGCTATATGTAGTATCATGGGACATTTTTTTTTTAATTACGGTATTCGCCGCGTATCCAACAAGATTAAATACATATTATTATACAGATAGATACCTATTGATTATTATTATTTCTAAGCGAAAGAATATTCAATGTCGTGATGCAATGGAAAACATACGCACAAAAAGGATCCTTCGACCTTTGTCAGAATTGTAGCGCGTCATGGTGACAAATGCAAAGGAGTAGTCAGTAGAGTAAGACTCTAATATACACATGTATATATGATATTCTGATGTACAAGATAGAGAGAGAGTGCGCGTATCCTTTACTCGGGCGGGACTAGACCGCGACGGTGACTCGGGGTGTCGAAATATATATCTATCTATATATCTATCTGTATATATGTGTATAGTCGCTGAATGCGTACTTTTTACCATTCGATCGTTATTGAAAATATCCAACTCGTAAAAATGAAATTCAGGGATGAAAGGTGCGCTATACAAAATTGATAAAAGCGCGGCGCGGAAATGAATGAATGAATATATATATATATATATATATATAAGAGACCAATTCCACGAATAGTGTAGGTCACAAAAAATTACGATAAAACTCGCTAAATATATGTATATATATATATATATACTGTGTATATATTATATATTATATATATTATATATACTGAGCGCGTGTGGTATGGTGTTGTCTAGGCATATATATATACACGTATGTGCATATAACGAAGATTTGAAAGGATAAGTCATCAGGTATATATATATGTATACTGATGCTTATAATGAATAATAATAGATATATACACAACATCAGGTACGTATTTTTGCACGAGTGTGTGTGCGGGCTATATAATAATAAGCTGCATTATACATATACGCGAAGCTATATATAGAATGGAAATTCTTGGGTTTTGTGAATTGAATGTCGGCTGAACCCTCGTCGTTTTCGATTCGCCTACATATATACATACACATATATAGTATATATGAGCGTATATGTATAGATATAGCAAACGGCGATCCTTCTTATTCGTCCCTTTTTTTATTATACATGATGTATTCTTCGATTCTTGTGCGGTGCGAGGCCTTCTGGTCATTCAAATGGAACATATATATATATATATATGTATAATATGATAATAATAATATTCCGTGGCAAGTGTAAAAGAGTAGGGCTTTCTTTTCTCTCTCTCTCTCTCTCTCTCTCTCGTTCTGTTACTGTGAATATATTATGTGTATGTACTTTTCTCGCCTGTGGATGCGGTCTCCGTCTGCCATCAGGCCTCAGGCCCTCGAACATTCCCGTTCCCGCCCGGGCGTGCGGAATCGTCGATCGACGCGACTCGCTCGATTGAAAATCGTGCCGAAATGTGAAGTTTTTTTTTTTTTTTTTTTTTTTTTTTTTTTTTTTTTTTTTTTTTTTTTTTTTTTTTTTTTTTTTTTTTTTTTTTTTTTTTTTTATTTTTTTCTTTTTTTTATGCACTCTGGAAGATGACATAAAAAGTATTAAAAAGTCGCGCGCGTGACATCGCCCCCAGAATCTGTAAACGTTCACTTTTTTAAGCACTAGTACGAGGCATCTACGGTACTTGAAGCATTATCTTTACTCGCCCGAATACAAAAAAGTTGGATACCCATAACTCGTGCGCGTATAAAAATGCACTTTACACCCTCGTTATATATATCTATATAGATGTGCGTGTGTATACATAATTCTTTGCAATCTCGATCTTTTTGATTCGCCTCGAAAATATATAAAGAGCATATAGAGAACCAAGTCGTCCGCAAGTAATGGAAAAATATTTTTGCATATATATACGTATACACACTTATTTATAAATTATACATTTAAAATTTGACATGTGTTACCTAATTGTGTTATATTATGTACTTAAAGAGATGAAAAATTTGTTCGTTACTATAAGAAAAAAGTAATTTCTTTGAAAACTTTGATTGACGCTTGAAAAACTGCTGTAAAACTGAGAATGATATATGTACGTATATGTAAAAAGATAATAAAAAACTTATTATTATTATTATACGCACTATATATTATTTTCAATAAATTAAGAGACAAATAGAGATACTCTACAACTTATTATATCGGCTAAAGTTTTTGAATTTAAATTTTCATTAAATGATATACATATGCATATATATATAAAATTATTTATAAAAGCCACGAAAACAACCACAACCACAACAACAACAACAAGGACAATAATGTTAAACAAATCGTCAGAATTTGTCAGATATTGAACGTACATTTGTTGAGAAATAATGTTACTCGATCATGTAGTGTGTGTGTGTGTGTGTGTGTGTGTGTGTGTGTGTGTGTACATATACAAGCAGTGTTTCTTTTACTTCGAGAAAATAATAAGGGATCTTTATCGCGTTTGTTCAAGTATATTATATCGATTTTATAAAATGTTTACCTTTGTTTTTTGATTAATTTACTTATTTATTTATTTTTACTGTTGTTGTAAGAAGTAGGAGAGTATATGAACGTTATGAAAGTATATAAATAAAAGTAAACAAAAGTTGCTATTGCAATCTCGATCTTTTTAATTCGACTCGAAAATATAAAAGTCAAATAATACTAGTAACTTCTTAATCTTATTAAAAATATATTAAAAAGGCTTATTTTATACATTTATCTAATATAAAGTTTTTTCTTTTTTTTTTGGAGCATGGACTACCTATACTTGAAAAAAAAAAAAAAAATACATACTTCAACGATCCTCGACCAACCGCGATGTTCGTTGCAATCGATATCAATCACTGCCCAACCAATAAGTACGTACTAGTCTCATTGAAAAATGCTACATTCTTTAAACAAAAAAAAAAAAAAAAAAAAAAAAAAAAAAAAAAAAAAAAAAAAACAAAAAAAAAAAAAAAAAAAAAAAAAAAAAAAAAAAAAAAAAAAAAAAAAAAAAAACTTTACCTCCCACACGTTACATATATATGTATATATATATATATAGCCCCGAGAAAAGGGGAAAATATATTTTTATAATATTCCTTTCTGATTGTATAATTATATCTTTGGTACATTTCGGGGACATATATTTTACCTTTGGTCTAGTTTGGGGACGGTGGTGTTACACGATGTGGAATAAAAAACCGAGTTTTAGGCAGGTTGTGACAGTTAAGTTAGGCTAGTTTTAAGCGGGGTGGTCCGGGGGGCGCAGACCCCCCGCCACGCACCCTCCCCCCCACGCGCCCCCTGCGGGGGCTAAGATAGTATAGGGGATTCCCCGTTGCTTCGCAACGTTTTTCCTCAACGGCAGTCCCCAAAATGCACCAAAGATATAGTTATATATATATATATATATATATATATATATATATATATGTGGGGGGGAGGGTGCGTGGCGGGGGGTCTGCGCCCCCCGGACCACCCCGCTTAACACTAGCCTAACCTAACTGTCACCACCTGCCTAAAACTCGGTTTTCTACTCCGCCTCGTGTAACCCCACCACCCACAAACCAG
>JAPYZR010007032.1:374-12596 GCA_030522945.1 Trichopria nigra
TCTATAGACATTTTTTAGGTTGAAAATTGGTAACTTATTCCCTAATTAGGGCGAACTGACTTTGTCTTGGTCCCGATGCCCATCTTTGCTGCTTGGGTTTAATTATCAACATTTCTTGTTGACTCTCCAGTTATGATTTTAAAATATTTATTATTTGGAAAAGGGATAAATGTGAGAAAAAAAATGAAAAAATTTTGATAAAAATCGGAAGATTATGTTATACATCTCCTTTATCATCTTCATTATCAACACCTTCGTGGCAACTGTTACCAATGCTATATATCATGATGTAATCCGCAGTCTTTTATCAACATCATCATCTTATCGTCATTAATCATATCGCTGCAATGTTGTTGCTATATATAGATCATTTTTATCTGCAACAATATCACTCTCGCCGTCATCATCGTCGTCGTTACCGTACCACCATTGTCCCTTCATCTTGATCTTCATCTTTATCATCGTTATTCTCACCGTGATCATTGTCGCTCTTCTTGACATTGTTCTCCTATTCATGGCCAATATTGTCATGCTCGATTGTTTACATCAGTATATCGTAGTAGTACTCACATTATTTCCAGTTCCGAATATTCATTTGAAGGACATTATGCATGCAAACATTAGTCAGTAATCAATACTGGAACATTGGTATTATCTTTATTTCTTTAGAATTATTAAAAAAAAAAAATTTAAGAAAAATATAAATAAAACTTGATTAAATAAAAATAAAATCTTGTACAATCTGAACCAAAAAGTATTATTTTATATTTTTATACATTTTTAGTAAAAACTTAAAAAAAAAATTCCATTCGATACATTGATTAACACGTTTCTCACGTGTCAATTTATGAACTGTTTCGACGTAATCGTGTAACATTGTCCAATATCCGTAATCGGTCATCACACGTCTACTTCCCGCAGATGAGAAATCATGCATCGATTACGATGCCCGAGAGCTGGCTAGAAAGTGCTCCTGTACCGTATGTCGTAATATCGTGATTCAGCGTGAGATATGCGTATACTGTAACAGAGGCGTGCAATCAATGTGGACTGACGAGTGCCTCAAAGACACGGTGCATCGAGGCCGTAGAGCCGTTGACTGGTAGCAAGCGGAAATTATTTATCTATCCGCCCCTGACATTTCTGTTCGACCATATTGTTATTCGTGAATTAGACTACTATAGTGTTTATTCATAGATTAAATCATAATTGGAAATAAATTCAAATTTTTTGTCACTTTATAAACAAATATTAAAAAATTTAAGGGAAGTGAAATACTTTGCCTGTACGAGTAAAAAAATGAAAATTTGATGAATTTTTTATCGAAACATGGTAGATCTAATCGAGATAAGATCTCTTTTTTTGTTTAAACAACATTGGATGTAAAGAAAGGTTATTTCAAATAATAGTAAATTTTGTATCACAAACCACATTGAACAAATGAAGTCTCCAGAATGTCCCTAGAATATCACAAACATCACATTTGAAACATTGTAATTTAAATGTTTCAAGAATATTCTGGAAATATCTCAAATGTAACGTCCCAAATGTAACATTCTGAAAATATTTCATTTGCAACATTCTGCACGTACGATTCTTAGAATATTGTAGGGCTATCGCATTCGAAATGTCTCGCAACATCTCAAATGTGACATTGCCAGAATGTTTCGCAGGAAATGTCGTTAAAATGTCCCAAAAATATTTGCAGAACTTTGGAAATGTCCAGGTTATAACACAGAATAGGCGCAAAAAGTCTCTGTAGAATGTCTGTACGATATTGCAAATGTCGCAAGAATATCAAAAAGGCGGATATGAGATGTTCCGGAAATGGATCTAAACTGTCCCTGAGAAGGTCTCCAGAATGTCAATGTCTCAAATGAAATATTCTGGAGACGTCACCGTGATATTACATTCCTATGACAATATTCTGCTATAAGTTTAGATCGATTTAAAATCACTTTTAAAAATATTCTCAAATTGCTCGAAAAATGAAACAAATCATACGAGATTAATCTGCGGAACAAAAGTACTTTTTGTGTCCATTATTAATAATAAATAACCCAGTAAACCAAAGCATTCAAGTACCAGAAATAGAATTAAGAATGATAGAGAAGTATTCGTTTCAGTTCAAAACCTTCTTGGTTTACTGGGAATGAACGCGGAACAAACTATTTAGGTGTTGACCCAATAGGTCCCAGATGCAGATTTACATAATACATTATAATACATTATCATACATTATAATACATCATACGTGTTCCCCAGAGATCCACCCCATCATTATTCCTATCTGCCCTGGGCTTCTAAACATACTTGATGCATATTCATTTATATTGTCATAAATTACTAGTGATTAAACTTGCATGGCATTTGAAAAAATAATTGTTAAAGAAGCAATTAGGAGAGAGTTTTCTTTTCAAAATCCATTATATGCACGTCTGCTTGCCTATCTTCGTTAATTTAATTAAACACTGAATCATCGCAATCCTCTTCCTTAAATATACTATAAGCTACATTCGAGCTTATTATAATCTAATACTCTGATGTAGATAAAATCGTCGTAAAATATCATCATGAAACGAAATTTTATTGCCACTCCGTAACATTTCTTCCCATCGCATTTTACGTCTTAATTATTTTATAAGCATTGAATAATCATATTAAATAACCTTAAGTTGATGCATTGTGTAGTTTTCTGAAATGATAATGTCTTTGCAATCGCAAAGCAAAGAAAAAGGAAAAACAATTTTTTACAATATTAGGCGTCGTATTAAAAACATATTACGTAATAATCGTCATTTATTATAGTCACAAGGAAGGCTCATCGAACTGCGAGCAAAAGAATTTTTGAATAATGCTGATTACACAATATGCGACATCGTTTACCAATACTATACTATATACGGAATGGCCATAAACAATTGTTAAAATTAAAATTGTGTATACTTAATTTACGTCTAAAGAAGAGAAATGGACGTAACGCGCAATGAATAATGTGGGTTGCTATTGCTCTCTGGTGTGCATGCCTTTACTGAAATGTGTATTGCAAAAACATGCGAATTTATATGCTTTATCAAATTACGTTTATTGGAACGTTAAGAATAAATTTGTCATCTTCGCATCGGTACATTTTATTAATGATGCCGAAACTAAGTTAATAATTGGAGTAAAGATGTTTTTTTCTATAGTAAAAAGCGTTAATTACTTTAACTTGCTTTCAAAAGAATAATACAATTTAAGATAAGAAAACTTTTGTTATAATTATAATAATTATGATTATTATGTTTGTATTTAATTTAAGAAATAAATACATAATAGAAATCGAAAATAAATAGAAAATCCATAGTAAAGTTTCCAAAATAATACATTCCTCTCATTTATTTTTTTAAGTTTTTACAAATGACTTTTGACATTCTTTATTATTTTTATACTTTATTATTTATTATTTTTATAAAGTTGGGGGAAGTATTTTAACGTGATATGATTTCACATTTTGATAAAAATCTGTATTTTGGAAGAAAATCTGAATATCGCGCGCATGACACGAGGAGAAATAAATGAACAAGAAAGTCTACTATTTACCCAAATGATGAAATTAAATCCATTCATAAAATAAGTGAAAGTATTGCATATAAAATCGATATTATCTTTCGTGACAATGAATTCATCGAAGAAATTTTCAAAAGTATTAAAAGAATGTAAATATCCGATTCGAATCGTATACGTATTTATTTTTAAATGTCCAGAACAGTAAACACTGTACAATGATTTCAGCATTCAGAATTCTATTCTGACGTGAATTCTGTTGATTTGTAGGAAAAGTGCTTCATTCTATAGATATAGTTATTTTGTTTCACACATTTTTATAACACGAAGAAAGTGCATCTCTCGGAAATATCATCGCTTGGAAATTAATTAATTATAACGAAGCTCTTCCCAGATGCAGTAATTAAATACTTCTTACTCATGCTCTATCTTAATTTGTTTTCTGTTAATTAACGGTGTAATGTATTTGAATATAAAATTTTATATCAAGTTTATATGCATTTATGAAAAACTCAAGTATACTAGAAGTAGACATTCTTGTTGTTTTTAACAAAGTTCGTAAGTCGTCGTTGAAAATTATTCGAATTTAAGAATACACATTTCTTCGATATTTTTTTTTTTTGTTGATGTAATGATGGTTCGACAGCATAGTAAAACAATCAATGCCTCATTGTTAATTTTTTTTTTTTCATTCATTGATGTATGTTTATCAGAATTGTTCATGCATTTTGAATTGAATTAATATTTCGATATTGTGAAAATACAATATTCCTCATCTTTTTGGCAATTATTCAATTGCATTTTTACATCTGTCTGTTTTTATTTCTTATATCTGAATTTAAACTTTATTTTTAATGTTTAATGTCGATAAATTCAGTTACAAAACAGACTGTAAAAAGTAGAAATATTTGTTAATTATTTGAAACCAACTTAGTATGAGAATATAAAATTTGAATAAAAAACCTTATATTAATTATAGTAATTATATTACCTATTATAGATGATGGACAAATAGCAGCTGACAAAATTATTCAAAAGTACGGACGACGCGACCTGGTTGTTTACATTAATAATGTATACAAACACGCTTTACAAGAATTGTCCAGTGTATATGTATGTAGCGGTACATTAGCGAAGGAATTAAAATTGAAACTGTACAAAGAGATAAATAAATACCCACCTAACGTCAATTTTGTAGATTTATTTTAATCTAATATTTAATAGGATTGTCGATATTTTTTTTGCTCAAATTATTTTCTGTATGTATTTTTTTTTCTTTTGCTCAAATGATAACAAGGGTGAAATCAAAATTACGTCGTGCATTTGGTATATATATGTGTAGTTTTTCTAGCACTTTTGAATTATTTCGTTCATTTTTTTTTTATTTTTATCATCCTTCATTTTTATGTATTAATTTTACATATACGTTTTGTTTATTGTTCTACGTATATTATTTCATTTTTCAAATGAATGCAATTTCAAAATTAGGTATGAAGAAATTTTACGAAAATATTACTATTACTTTCCATCTTTCAGTAAAAATCAATTTAAAAGTTATTTTATGAAAGTACCGGAATAAAAATGATCTAAGCAATTGAAAAAGGTGAATTTCTAGTAGGTATATATATTTTATTAAATTTTTAATTAATTATATTTCGAAAATTTATAAACTATAAGATTATAAGGCATGGACAAAATCAACAAAGTAAAATAACATAAATAGTCTGTGTATATAGTCATCAATATCCCTGAAAATTCGCATATATCATTTGAAATATAAGTTATACATATATATATATATATATCGAATTTGTCAGAATATTGTAAATAATTAATGTGAATAATATCATTGAAAATGCCTACACTAGATGTATTAAACTACCAAATACATAGATATGATGAGATGCAATCCATTCATGTGTCGCTTATACCAATACCGTCAATAACGGAAATTAATCATTTTACCGTCAGCAATGAAATCCCCGTAGGTTGAATTAGCAAATGATCCGCCCATATTTTCACGAATAAAAAATCCAATTATCTTTTATTGTTTGCCTTATTTGACTAACTGAATAATTTCAATAATTATCAAAACTATGCAGAAAATTTTCTTGAAAATTTTTTACTTGAAAACCATTTTTTTTCATCAGAAATTATATCAAAACGAACATTTAATACTTACTAGTTTACATTTAACAAATTATATACATATATTTTTTTTCAAAATTTGTATATCATTTAAGATTCAAAAACAATTCTTCCTCAAATTTTCTTCCAAGAATTTTGTAAAACAAAACAAAATCAGAAAAATTGTAAAATGTTCATTCAAATTGTTGTATCTTTAAAATTACGCGATTCACGAATTGCTATGTTTAATTAACTTTGCAGTAAAATTTTGGTTCGGGTTTTTGAAACGGCGTTTGCGTGAAATATCGTTAAAAAGCTCTGATCAGAGCCCCATATGTAATGCTCAAATTTCTGCACCTATACAACATTTTGTATAAGTACAGAAATTTGCACATTTGATGCACAAAACTGCACATTACAACGAAGAATTGGTGAAATTATTTCCTCTGAAACATCTGTAATGGTGCTTCATTATATTTCTCTTTTCTTTTCGTCAATCCTGGCATCGCTGGACGATCCAACTGAGACGGTCTCAAAGAGCCAGACATTTTAGCCCTAGCCGAAATTTCAAATCCAGTGTGTTAACCGAAAAACAGCAAGAACTGATGCGGTATTGTCATCTTTCCAATCAAGATCTTTAATAAATATTTTATTATTATTATTATTATTAATTGACTTTAACGCCCGTGCTTAACCTTGAGTTGAAAACTAATAAGCCCGTTGCACATACACTTCCTATATAAGTCTATAGAGATTACAAGCATATGAATTATTATATACCAGCCTATTTATTATCTATATATAAGGATGACAAAACCTATGGGTTCGCTATTCAACAATCAGTATATATACCGATTACCGCGATGTTACCATAATCGCATTCGACATCTGATAAAAAGCCAGGGCCGTAAAGCAAACAGCGTGAAAGTGAAGCGCTGATAATGATTATCGCGCGGTCGGACGATCGTGTGGGTGCAGCCCGTATACGATCGTAGCACCAGCTGACAACATAAACGGGTTTATCGCTCCTCGTAGATAACCACTCGTTGGTGCTGCCTTGTACATCGAGAAGGGAAGAAACACCGGACTATGTGCCGTGTTGCAGACAGCCGGTCTTCATAAATCCATGCCGCATATATAAACGACCCGTTACTCCGTGAGGTCACGCGGTGTCTTGGACTAATCTCGGCTCGATGGCCTCGGATCCTTGACTTTTACCGAGACGATGATTGGATGCAGGCCGCTCCCACGGCGTTGGAGATGCATCATCATCCGCAAACGTCTCGAATGCACTTCTTGAATGGGCGACCCGTCACAGCTGCCTACGTTGAGTTCAGCAAAGGGACCTTCCGAGGCTCAAGGTCATGGGACACTTTCTTTCTTCCTTCTCGCACCTTTTGGACATTGATAGTTCAATGATATACGTTGGATCGTATTCGTAACGATACAAGAGTGAAGATTCAAATTTACCGACTCATCAATGGACGAAGTCATTCCGTTTATATATATAGACGTGAAAAAAGTAGAGCGATAAAAATGAAGGACTGACTTGGTATTAATTAATTTTCACTTTGCGCCCACGGGTGCTATACAGGTACATACGCATTACTTAAAAAATTACTATAATTGTCTGTCCAAGCCTTCGTTAAATAATTAAAATTTAATATAGACATCGATATATATATATATATATATATATATATATATATATTCTCCATAAGGTGAATTATTAATTCACGTCAAAGTGAAATTCACGACAAGTTTCATTGGGTCTTAAAGCAAGAATGATATCCATCATTATTCCAGATGACTTACCAATTATCAGAAGGAAATGTATGCGCGTAATAGGAGAATTTAAATAACAGAAATTGCGTACTTGAGATTGAAAGTCCTCTCGAGCGCGAGATCGCCGTATTCCGAAAGGGTATGACATTAATCGTTCGCACTAATTACATTTTATTAGATATATCCAATTATAGTGGTATAGTCATTCGAGACCTCACTTAAAAAAAAAAAAAGAAAAAAAATATCGTAATCGGGTGGGGAGAAAAACAGCAAGGACTGATGCGGTATTGTCATCTTTCCAATCAAGATCTTAAATTACAGATTTCCCAATTACAGAACTAAACGCGACTATGTAGGAGTCGATATAAAATTACATCCTAACGCCTTTTACGGCCTTCGGAGTCTTGCGATATACACCAGAGTGTAATGCACCCCGAGGACGCCTGACCCCGAGTAGAATCTTGCGACTGTCTTCGAGAAATATATTTATACTGCTCGTTATCGTGTATTCATTTGTATAAGGGAATATACATATAATATCGTCCGCGATTTAAGTATCGAAGATTGAAAGTGTGATTCCACTCGGCGTTTACGATCACGGTCAAACTGCGGGTCTTTAATGCATTTCGAAAAACGACAAGCCCATCGCCTTATGTCTATATCCATATATGGAATCATTATTCCATACCATCGACGAGTCCTCCTAGTTAGCGATAAAATCGTTCCCTTGGTACCTGTGCGGAAAAAATAACATTTCTTTTTTAATTCGTTCGTTTCATACAAATTAAGGACGGATAATTAATGGTTGTTTGCCTCTATATTCCTTTCGTTTCTTTCTATATAATTCAGACATCCGATTCGATATTCAACACTGCAGCCACTTATATTGAGGGCTCTATTCGCTATACTGAAATTATGATTGGTAATGTTGGATCGTAACATCCGTCATGACGATAGTATAGATGATCCGATACGTAGTATATTGGATATAGTGCAAAACAATTTTTAACAAATGATAAAAAAATCAATATTGATAAGACGAGTCTACTGTGATCCTCGTGATTATAACCCGTCCTAAAAATGAGGTAGGAAAACTTCTCGTCATCTTCGAACACACTTTATTGATGGTCTGTATATGTGGATGAAAAAAACAATGCAAAAAACAATTATCGTGAAATGGATAATATATTAAAATTGATAAAAATAAAAATCTCGTAAAAAATCTCATAATTTCTCAAAAAATGTGCATAAACTGATTATAATTAGAACTCATTAAGTTTTCGTATTGACTATGTCACCACGACTAGTTTGAACTTGATTTTTAATATATAGAATAAATAGAATATTCCTATGGAAACACCTAAACATTTTTTACTCGTTATTTATTCATTTATCAAAGTTATTTTTTCTAAGCACACGAAAAATCGTCAAGCTCGTTTGGTGCGGAAATCTTTTACGTTGCAAAAAGTACTAATTTTTTATACAATGAAGGTTTTCATGTACAACTTTTTAAGTTACTTCTTCTTTTTGTTATTCTTATCATCATCGTCATCATCATCGTCATCATCATCATCATCATCATCATCATCATCATCATCATCATCATCATCATCATCATCATCATCATCATCATCATCATCATCATCATCATCATATCATCATCATCATCATCATCATCATCATCATCATCATCATCATCATCATCATCATCATCATCATCATAAGCATCATTATTATCATTATAATTATTCTTATTGTTGTTATTAATGTTATTGTTGTTTATTTATTTGTTTATTTAATTTTGTATAATATACTATTATTATATATTATTATTATTTTTTATTAATATATGAATAATCGTATATAGTATTACTTTCATCTCCATCAGGCTTATCGGATAATTTCATTTCCCGTCCATTTTTCTGACAGGCATATACCCAGACTACAGGTAATTCCAAGTTTTCAAGAAGTGTGAAAAATCTGATCTGACAGATTGTCAAAAATTTTCTATTCGACACACGCATAATTGACGAACGAAAATGTAGCACGAACCGATTCTTTTTTCCTCTATAATGACGTTCCAGTAATGAGGCCAATTACTTCTGCAACTCCTCCGATTCCTCCGAGGATTTTTCCAATCGAACAAACGAGATCGAGCAATTGTCGTAATCGACCGATGCTGCCAATCTCTCAGGATCGAAAAAGACGCGGTTTTCTCGCTTCCTTATTAAGAGGCACAATCATGGGGTGTGAGGGAGAGATGGAGAGAGAGAGAGAGAGAGAGAGAGAGAAGTCTATGCCTGTAAGGAGATTATTCGTCGCGCGAAAGCTTCGGGCTAGAAACGTTTTCGTGAATGTCCGGCGTATAAACCGATTTGTCGAGACAATTGGGCCAACGCGTATAATAAAGCCGTCGTCGAATTTCCCGCACGTTCTGATATCGTGACAAACGGTTCCGCAGGGCAAGATAGACGATGTTATGTTTTACATACATATTCCTGCTTAGACTCATATCGGTATTGCGTATACATATAGGCAAATGCAAATTCTAAGTTTAATCGCCTTTCAGGGATTGGTCTTAGGAATTCCATACCCGCTGCGAGTTACACAGGTGATAATATTAAATTTAATCGAGTTATTTTAAGTTTTTTAGTTTTATGTTTATATTTATAAAATGAATTATTGCTTTTACTTCGATTATATATACTATACTTGCGGAATAAATTTGTCCACCTCCAGTACTATATTTATGTAGAAGAGATAATGGACGAGTTGTCTCAATTGACAGAAATGATGTTCAAGTTGTACACGATATAACGATAGATATGGTGATAAATATATATGTATATACATAAGATCAGGTTAGGTCGCCGATGTAATCCGCACGAGAGTTTCGCTGTATAATGGAAAACTTTCTTCGAAAAAATCCCCAAACTGCTGCTGACTTCGAACTGGAGGACGAATAATTTAACATTCTGCTCTGCTATAGGGAGAAATCTTTTATTTTCTTTCGCCGCTTTTCCCAAGTCGGCCATGGAAACAAAAGACACCGGGGATGTTGCAACTTTCGCACGGGATTCTTTATCGCGCTCTTGGTCGTCATGGATCATACGCGCGAAAACTTTAGCCCGCCCGAAGAAACGTACCTTCGTGTAAACGACCTTCGAATTGTCGATCTTAAAAATGTAGGTGAACGTCACAATAGAAAGAAACACCAGGGTCTGAAGAAAAAAAAAAACAAATTGGAGGTTCCTTCATGCATCGAGGCCTCGTTATGAACAATGGTTTCATCTAGCAGTGAGATAACCAAGTGTTTCTTTTTTGCTGACGGGGGATCTTAAAATATTGTGCATGTGTTAGAAATCATAGTTTTTATTATGCACTTCATGGCCACGTCTCCTTGTTGAAAAGTTTGAATCTATTAATTTCACATAAGAAACCATAAAAAGACTTGAATGAACATTTAGGGGACGTCAAATGACAAAAGGTAAAAATAGATTTTCCACGCAAAGAAGAGGATGCAAATCTCAAACGATTGGAGTTGGAGGCCATTTACGCCATTACGCAATTATCTATAATAAACGATTAAAAACTATAGAATGAAATTGCAATAACAATAGTGATATAAAGTATATGCATCGTGAATACTTACATAAAAACAGGAAGCACTTGAGAACCATCGTTGTCATTTTCAAGCCAGCATGAAGTCTGTAACGCAAAAATTGCCATTATTACTTTTCACGTAAGGAAACGGAACGTAATAAATACATAGAATAACTCAAGATCGTAAAATAGCAAATGTTTGAAATTCTTACAGAGGAGTTTAGCCGAATCTAAGTTAAGAAAAAACCTTCATAAATACGTCCTCGAAAGTCGCGAATCTTCGGATGACAATTTCCAAGATCTCGCGACGTGATTAGAAAGCCAAAGGTAACATTCCGACGTTCCCCGAAGGCGGAAAGAATTGCAGGGTATAATGGATTATAGGGGGAGTGCAAGCGTTAATTTTCGGTCGAAATATTTGTTTTCTCGTTTGAAATGAAGATGCTCTCCGGCGCATTATGAGCCTGCATTTTCCTCTTCTTCCTCGAACGGTGAGAGTAGAAAAGGTTTTTGTCGGCAAGCTGACGGCCCGGTAAAAGCGTGAGAGAAGCGAGGTACTTCCAGGTGTATGTGTGTGTGTGCGTGTGCATCTCTTGATTTATTGCGTGCTACACGTACCATGCCGCCATGTTTATTACGTCGAAAAACAATACGTCGATTTTCATTGAAAACCACCATGACAAAATTGCCTTTCTCTCTCTCTCTCTCTCTCTCTCTCTCTCTCTCTTAGGCTACGGCCAACTCGGTGGGGGTGCCCTTTGTTTCCATCCGGCGGAAACGTCGATATTTTTCCCATTATCGAAGCATTACGAGGATGCCCTATATATGCAACTATATATGTATATATAATACATACCCCCCGTCAACTGCGCATATATTTCCGACGAAATATAGTTTTTTACATCTTTCAGTTCGGCCAATCCAAACTCTTTTTACGTTTGTTTTTAGATTTCGTGACTACGAACTACTTTCCACATATATCGGGCGTTCAATTATAATTTATAAAGTCATACCTGACATAAAATAAAACAGGCTGAAATAATCATATATATTAAAGTAAAATTAATCCCCCAAAAAAACATTCTATGTAAAAAAATTCGCCAACTTCTTATTATATCTAAAAAAGTTCTCTGCCAAAACAGTAATGTTCCAAAAATTAAT